>SKCR01024820.1:0-269523 GCA_019454045.1 Zanthoxylum bungeanum
ATTTTTAGAGATCCAAGGAGAGGATTGAAGAGCGACAAGAGGAGACAAAGGCTGTAATATCCGGAGAGGAAGAGATTCAATTCGGGTTTTATCTTCTTATTTCTTTCTTAAGACTCTAATGATTTCCATTAAATTCGTGGCTTGATTATTTATTGTTTTATCTTTTGTCATGAATTTACTCCTTAATTCTGGAGATTGATGTAATTAATGCTTGAACCTTGTATTTTATTTATCAATTTTGTTATGAAGTTTTATTGATTTATTTATATTCTTTTGAGTTTAATGCTTCTTGATTGTTGGCCACAATTGAGATGATGAATGTTTAGAATCTATCACTCGAGAGAGGGGATTTTGAATAGATCTAGAGAATATAACCTAGGATTTTATAGAGTTCGAGAGAATCTGTAGTCCTTTGAAGTCGTTAAAATAGAATCACAAATCGTAATGAGTTGTTAACTATTGGATTTTTATAGAGATATCGAAGTCTATAGTTGATAATATTTTCACTCGGCACTCGAGAGAGGGAGTGAATATTTTAGGATCTTGACTTATAAATAATATAACCGAACAATGGTAATTGGCATGACAATACATAGGAGACAGCTAGGTGAAATCATGATCCAGAGTCTCTATTGTATTAGTTCCTCCTATTTTATTATTTGGATATTTATCTATTAAAAATCTTTATTATTTTATATGGGATTTTGGCGCCTCGGCGCCATTCTTCCCTGCTTGTCCTGTGTCTTCCCGAAAGTTCTCAAAACACTTGCAATTATTCCCAGATCCATGCATTAATGCTCCTACAAATAAAACATAAAATAAATTATAAATCATATTAAATATCTCGAATTATAACAAAATAATAAGCTGAGAATGCCATAATAAGTGGGTATAAACCACACTTATCACTCATCCTTAGTCTATATTAGCTTATCTTTAGGGGAAGAGACCTCATCAACCATAACAACGGGAGGTTTCCACCCATACTCTACTGACATCCAGAATCTCTCATCTAAGGATTTAAGGAACGCTCTCATGCGAACCTTCCAATGCAAATACTATGTCCCATCAAAGAAATGAGGACAATTTAAGGCTTGCCTTTTTCCCATAATTAAAAGGGTCAAGGATCGTGTTCAGTCTCTGATACTAATTGAAAGTTCGTAAATTATCCTAGGTTCTGACCCTTTGCGGAATTTACCACAATTAACTAAGACAAGTCCTAATTAATATGTCTATGGATTCTTAAAAAGCAACTTCAATATCAAACAATTATAATCTAATGTCGAATATTAAAAACAATCACACAAAATCAACACAAATATTTTGGTGACGAAGTGGAAAACTCGTGCGAGTAAAAAACCACTCCGGGTATCTCGGCTACCAGCCTAAAATCCACTATAACAGAGAAATACTTACATTAATAATAAAATACCTATGGTGATAACTCCACCGACTCTAGTACCTCTAGACTGCAAGAACTTGAAGAACTCCTAGAGCCCATACCCCACGGTTTTCTTCAGAACCTCTGAAGTCTCTAAGCGGATCAACTCTGGAACTCCGAACGTCGGAACTCCGACTACCAATATTCCTCCTTGAGAAATCTGAAGGATTAGGAAAGTTGGTTTGATTTGTGTTAATGGTTTAACAAGGATCAATCTCACCATAAAAACTAAGACAAAGAAAAATAATAAAGTCTTCAAGGTTAGAAAAGAGTAGGTTGAAAAATTACGAAGGTTTGAAGCTTTTAGGGAATATGTTTTCAACACTTGGGGAAGGTGGTTATAATGTGTTTATATATGTAGGGAAAAAAGAGAGGCTTCCCAGTTGCAAAATAGGTTAAAAATGCATCCAAAATAACCCAGTTCCGCACGGGCATTCGAACGTCACTCGAACGCTTGTCGAACACGTGCTCTCTGGAAGGTTTTGTTCGAACGTATACTCGAACGCGCCTCGAACGTTTGCTCTCTGTAATGTTTCGTTCGAACCCAACAACGAACATGTCACTAACGCCACACGTTCGAACGCTGCAACGAACGCAGCATTAACGTATGTCTGATATTCATGCACAACTTTTCAAAATACCAGTTCAATTGCTTCAAGTTCTTCAAGACTTATTAAAACTCAATTGAACTTGTTTTGTTACGGACATTGCCAATAAAAATAGAACTAACACATTCAATGACCAATTGAGTTAGGGGTGAGCAAAATCGGTTCCGGTTCCGAGTGAAACCGGAACCTACTTTGAAAAATTGGTCCCTAATATTTTAGAAACATAACCTACCCAATTAAATATGATAACTATTTATCGGTTCCTTATCTGTTCTGGTTTACCCTATTTTTCATTTTTCCAATATATTTTTGTTTCATTCTTTTAATAATACAATAATTCATAATTGATTTTATTTTATTTGTTCAATAAACATTAAATTTGGGATTTGGATGGGGTGAATGTACATTATTTAAGTAAGAGATTTGGACTTTCCTTTATTTTTTAACAAAAATAAAATTTTTGATTTTATAATTTGAAAACCAGTTCTAAAATTCGGTTCCATTTCCCACCATATTAAAACCAGAACAGGACCGAAAAAATTCAGTTCCTAATATTTTGAAATCGGAACCGACCCTATAAGAAATGGTTTCGATTTCGGAACCGATGCTCACCCTAATTTGAGTATCACAAGTCAAAGTATGCAAAATCTTATATAACAACAATAAATTGTTTTAAAACAAAAATTGTCATACTAACTCTAAAACTTCAGCATTAAATATAAGTTAAACACATTCATCAATAAATTGTAAATAAAAATTAAAAAACAAGGAAATCAATTTATATAAGTCAGATAATAACGTAATAGTAAAGAAAAAGAATCAAATTACTTGACACAGTAATACAAAGTTAAAGTATACAAAATATTATATGGCAACAAATTAATTGTTTTAAAACAAAAATTGGCACACTACCTCTAAAATAAATAAATTGTACAAAAAAAAAAAAAAAAAAAAAAAAAAAAAACAATGAATGAAACTTTTTCTTTTGGCCAAATAGGAAAGCAATTTATATCAGTTAGATAATAATATAGAAGTAAAGAAAAAGAATCAAATTAGTTGATACATTTTGTGTTCAAAATTATTCTCTTAAAATAAAATTAAAAGTTAGCGAAAGAAGAAAGTATTAAATATTTTAATAATGATTTAATATTAAATTTTATTATTTATTTTAATAGGAAGAAACACTAATAAAATTGAATTTTGAATGACAACAAGAGTATGATCAATGAATGAAACTCCGGGAAGAAAAATATTTTTTTTCAAAGCTCAGTTGGGACACGTGTCCCAGCTGTTTCCCAACTCCTTTCGCCTACCATTATATATAATAATTATTTTCTAATCAAAATAGTTTACATTAATATCAGAGTTTATAAAATATAGTTTATATATTATGACTATAACAATAAAACAGAAATTACAGTATTTTAGGAAAGTTTATTAATTCTTGTTAATTTCACAATTTAGGCATCTCCTCGATAAGGATGACAATGGATCGAGTATAGTATAAACATGTCAATATCCGAACTCATCAATCAATAAATTAAAAAAAAAAAAAAAAAAAACTAAATACTCGATCATAGCATTAGGGTGTTGTGGACCCCTTTTCACAATGTATATCTAACTTTAATAGTACATGAATATAATACACATACTTGACTCATCTAACCATTTTAATAGTACATGGATGCAGTACACATTGATCCATCGTTGCAGGAATTTTTACCAACCCTACTCCTTGCTTTACTTTGAAAGTGGAGGGTTTGAATTTATGTATATATTTGTAACATTAACTTTTCCATCTTGGAAACTATCTTTGTATTTTACTATTGATTCGATTTTATTTGTAGAATTAGTGATGATTTATCAATTAAGATTGTTATAAATAATCTTTTATATTATAAATATATATAAGAAGAATTGTAATTAACTACTTATCAAAGTTTATGCATATTTGTTTAGATGGGTCTATTTATATTTCTCTATGTGTCATAATTTGTAGCTCTTCATGAAATGATAATCAATTTTGACATTTTCTAATTTCTAACATTAATAATAATTATTAGCATTTGGTTTCTCATTAAAAGTGGTAGAAAATAAGATGTCTACCCACTATTATTATATTAAAAAAATAAACCAGATCATAATACAATTTAGACATAAACATGAAATCATAATAATCGACCTGATATTATTCATGGTTGGGTGAACGAGCCGAGTTTGAAAAATCTCACCTTTAATTTTAGTATTATTTATTAATATTTTTAAAATTTTAGAAGAATTCAATTTCTTAAATTTTGAATTGATTATTCCTTTCCAAATCTAGCCCATTCATAATCAAGTGGCACCGGTGCTCCTATCGATGAAGAATAAAACTTAAGGAAAAAGAATTTAGATCCATAGTGTTCATGGAGATGGATATAAAATCTCTTACTCCTTAATAAATTTTATTGTTTTGTTTTTTTTATTAAAAAAAAAAATTAAGTTTGTATACAGTACAATACATTCTCACATATTATTCTTATATAAATTAAAAATATTAACCATTTAACGGTTACAAAAATAAAGGGTTATATATAGGGATGTAATCAAGCCGAGTAGTAGAGTAATATTTATATGACAAAGTCTTAACTCGACCTGGCTCGATAAGTGTTTATATGAGCTCGAGCTCTAATCAACCTTTATATGTGTTGTTCAAATCGATTTGTTAAGAAAATATTAGGCTTGATCTCAGCTTGAATTCAATTACTAATATCAGCTCGAGTAATTTAAAAAATTCATTTTTCATTTTTTATTTACTTAATCAAATTTTAAATAATTTCCCTACAAATATTTGTGACATACACACATATATGTATATATATATAATGTCCCCAAGGGCGTGGCTTGGTGGTGTAGGGTTCAAGATCTCACATTGAGGTCCTGGGTTCGAATCTAGGGGTGCGTTTCTTGTAAGAGCCTGGGACAGCAGGGGGTTTACTTGCTCCGCTTAAGCCCATAATGGGTGATTTGGCGTGGGGTTTCCAATAATTTTATATATATAGTTAATATGATTCGAGTCGAATCTATTTCGAATAATTTTCGCGAGCCGCGAGCCTTTACTAGTCGATCTTCATTTATTAAAAGAATTGATCTCGAACCAAGCAAAAAGCAAATTGAGCCACAGCTGTTCACCAACGGTTAGATTCATTTACAGTCTTAATTAAAAAAAAATTAAGGGGTATTATATTCCTTTCCCTAAATATTGGGTCTAACAATTTTTTCCTTAAAAATTATAAAAAAATCACATTAAATACTTGCAACTGATTTTTTTTTTTTGAATTTAATGCTTAAATTTTTTGTCAAATTTAAGAACCCAACTAATCGCATGTATCGACGATCTCCGGGTGACCTCAAATATGAGGTTGCAAAGAAAAGGAAAATAAAGCATCAGCTATCTGTTGTGATTCACTTGATCACTCTTTAGTGTTTTGAGGAAAAACCGAATTTGTTTCTATTACTATCAATAATAGAAATTACAAGTTTACAAAACTTAAACAAAAAACCTCACTACACTCTCTAACAATTTACACACTCTTTTGGGATGGATTTACACACTGGAAAACTCTCAATTTATAGGGCAGAAAACGTGTGAACAGTGTCACATATTTTTGCCAACTTAATCTTTGCTGGATTCATTACACAACTTGCAGGAAGCTTCATGTTATTGCACCGAAAGTTAATTTGTATGTTTCTGCTTACTGGATGCATGGTTCATGCATGAAAGCTGGATGCATGAATGGCTGCTGGACTTTACAATTCTCCCCATCCAGCTCCATCTGAAACAATCATTATCTGACAGTTATCCCGGCTATGTCTCTGCACAACTCTACCTTGTCTCAAGTAACCACTTTCGTTAACATGTCGGCTGGATTCTCATCTGTATGGATCTTCACTAGTCTCAGCAGTTTTTGATCCATTACTTCGCGTATCCAATGATAGCGAATATCGATGTGCTTTGTCCGGGAATGATACATTGAGTTCTTGCTCAGGTCCAAAGCACTCTGACTGTCGCAATGTATCTTGTATTCTGTCTGCTTGATCCCTAACTCTTGGAGAAAATGCTTTAACCACAACATTTCTTTTCCTGCCTCAGCTATAGCAATGTACTCAACTTCTGTTGTGGATAATACAATACACCTCTGCAATCTTGACTGCCATGACACAGCTTCCCTTGCAAAAGTGTAGATGAAACCTGATGTAGATTTCCTACCATCACGATCCCCGCCATATCTGAATCTGTATAGCCTTCCAGGATCGGATCAGCTCCCCCGTAGCACAGACGAAACTTTGATGTACCCTTAAGGTACCTGAGAATCCATTTGACTGCCTCACAGTATTGTTTTCCATGGTTAGAGAGAAAACGACTCACTACACCCACTGCATGTACTATATCTGGCCTGATACATACCGTTGCATACATAAGGCTTCTAACAGCTGAAGAATATAGTATTGATGACATCTCCTCTATCTCTTTCTTGGATGAGGGACACAAACTCTTGCTCAGTTTGAAATGGTGCGCTATCGGAACACTGATTGGTTTGGCTTTCTGTATATCAAATCTTCTGATTATCCGTTCAATATAACTTTCCTGTGAAAGCCACAACTTCTTGTTCTATCTGTCACGAACAATCTCCATTTCCAAAATCTGTTGACCTGGTCCTAAGTCTTTCATGTCGAAAGATTTAGAGAGTTCCTTCTTCAGCTGGCTGATCTTCGCTGCTTCTTGTCCAACAATCAACATGTCGTCCACATATAGTAGAAGAGCAACGAAATTTCCATATGGAAACCTCTGAATATATACACACTGATCTGCTGTAGTTCTTTTGTAGCCTTGACCCACCATGAATGAGTCAAACTTCTTGTACCACTGCCTCGGTGCTTGCTTGAGCCCGTACAAGCTCTTTTTCAGCTTGCAAACAAGGTTTTCTTTATCTGAAACCTTGAATCCTTCTGGCTGCTCCATGTAGATTTCTTCATTCATATCACAATGAAGAAATGTTGTTTTGACATCCATCTGTTCAAGCTCCAAGTTCAATCTGGCTACCAATCCTTGGATGACTCGGATTGAAGCCATTTTTACCACTGGTGAAAAGATCTCATCAAAGTCAATTCCATTTTTTTGTAGGAATCCTTTGACTACTAACCGAGCTTTGTGTTTCACCACTTTTCCGCTACCATCTTTCTTAAGCTTGAATTCCTTCATTCCATGTGGGATCTTGACTATCTCATAAGTGTTGTTTTTCTGTAGAGATTCCATTTCATCATGCATTGCGTGCAGCCATTTGTCTTTGTCTTTATGAGATTCTGCTTCATTGAAGGTTCCTGACTCTCCCTCGTCAGTAAGCAAAATGTATTCCGATCCTGAGTATCTGGCTGATGGAATCCGGTCTCTCTAATATCTTCATACTGGAGGTTCTGCCTGTCTGTCATCATCCGGATATGTGGATGATCCTGAAGCCTCTGATGGAGCAGGCTGCAGCTCCCTCGGCTCAATACCTCTTTCCTCCTCTGGTTCTGCTTCTGGTATATCTTGCACCCCATCATCATCCGTGGCCACTGGTTTTGGTGATGGGGTTGTGTCTGGATTTACATCGGTATTGTCGGCACTGGATTTAGAAGACATCTTGGGCTTTTCAATGTCTTCTATTGTCCGGTCTTCGAGAAATACTACATCACTGCTTCTGATGACCTTCCTTTCCAATTTGGTCCCATAGTCTTTGCATCGAGCTTCTACCTGAGCTCCTTGGATACGTGTGCAAAGGCTAAACATCTAAATATTCTGAGGTGAGAATATGAGGGATTCTTACCAAACCACACTTTCTCCGGAATCTCGAAATTCAACGGTACAGATGGTGATCTGTTGATCAGGTAGCATGTGGCACGAACAGCTTCTTAAAGGCATAATCATATCCGGTGTCTAGAATCAGACTCTCTATCATACCATTTTGTAGGGGTTGTATGGGGAATATCTGGTAACGCAACGAAACGCGGAAAATCAAAATTTTTTTATTTCAATAATTTTTCTTGGATCAATTAAATAAACTTATTGATTTAATTATCCAATACTTAAAAACTGAAATTTTAACCAACAAATCATATTTCTTGAAAATTACCATTTGACCATTATACTTTAGATTTTGTTCATTTTAGTCATCGAATTGTCAAATACAATTTTGGATGATTCTAAATCAATTCTAAAATGATTTCCAACATTTCCAACACATCAAAAACAAATTGGAGTAAAAAACCCAATTTATTTCAAATTGCCGAACAGCCCCTTGATTTTCAGTTTTTGCAATTTGGTCCATTTTTGTTCAGAACATGTCAAGATCAAATCCAATCAACCCAAAAATTAATATGCATCATATACACACCATAATACATCACATATATGAAAAGACTCAAATTTGGATGGGTTAAGAACCCATGCTCCCACTGGCCTTCTGATACACATAAGATTCTTCCGAATTCTTGAGAAAACCATACAATCGAATAATCTCGTCGAATCAAAGATTCAAATTTCGTGAAGCTTGTTTAAGTCCATAAATGAACTTCTTAAGCTTACATACCATACCCGAGTTCTCGCTGGACGTAAAACCCTATGGCTGCTCCATATAGATTTCTTCATCAAGAAATCCATTTAGAAAAGCCTTTTTGACATCTATTTGCCAAATCTCGTAATCATGATAAGCAGCTATAGAAAGCAAAATCCTAATCGACTTAAGCATTGCTACTGGCGAAAAAGTTACATCGTAGTCGATGCCAGGTCGCTGCGTGTAACCTTTTGCTACCAGTCGGGCCTTATAGGTTTCAACATTTCCATCAAGCCTACGCTTCCTCTTGTAAATTCATTTACAATTGATAGGAACACTTTCTTCGGGAAGCGGAACCAAGTCCCAAACTTGATTCTCATGCATTGAGTCTAACTCGGATTTCATGGCATCTTGCCACTTCACGGAGTCGATGTCCAACATCGATTCTCTATAGGTAAAATGGTCAGTCTCTTCAACTAAGAGAACATTGAGACTCTTCTCTTGTATCAAATACAAGCGTTCAGGAGGTTTAGATACCCTTTGTGACCTACGGAGTGTGTGTGTTGAAGGTTCTTCATCTACTTGAACTTCAGGTTCCTCCGTTGGTTCGTTGTTTTCAGGTTGGACTTCATCAAGTTCAACCTGTCTATAATTACCACCTTCTGACAAAAATTCTACCTCTAGAAATTTTACGAAGCGAGCTACGAACACATTTCGATGATCGATATCATAGAACAGATATCCCTTCGTATTCGAAGGATATCCAACAAACCTAAATTTTGCCATGGAGGCGAAAGCTTATCTTGCTGAGCCATCCTGACATAGGCAAGATAACCCCAAAACTTAACATAATTAAGATTTGGTTTCCTACCGGTCTATATCTGATAAGTGTGGTTTATACCCACTTATTCATGTATTCTTAGCTTACTATTTTGAAAGATTCCATGTCATTTAATGTCTTTTGTAGTTTATTTTATGTTTTATTTGTAGGAAGCATTGGAACATGGATGTTGGGGTAATTGTACGTGTTTTGGGACCACACGGACGCATCAGAAACATGCGGGAAGAGCAGAGACGCAAGACGCGCAACCAGTGAAAAGATACACTGGCGCCGCGGTGCCTTCAGCGTTCCATACAAATATCCAGCATTTTCATTGGTATTATCTTTTGTCATGAACTAAATCTACAATTCTAGAGGATGATATAGCCAATGTTTGAACCTATGTATTGATTGTCAATTTGAGTTTTATGAAATTATAATTCAGCTTATTTATATTCTCTTGCGTTTAATGCTTCTTGATTGTTGGCCCCAATTTAAGATGATGAATGTTTAGAATCTATCGCTCGGGAGAGAGGGATTTTGAATAGGATCTAGAGAATATAACTTAGGATTTTTATAGAGTTCGGGAGAATCTATAGTTCATTTGAAGTCGTTAACACAGAATCATATAACGTAATGAATTGTTAATTACTAGATTTTTATAGGGATATCGAAGTAAGTAATTGATAATACTTTCACTATTGCTCGGGAGATGGAGTTGAATATTTTAGGATTCTTGACTTATAAACAATTCAACGAAATAATGATTGATTGGCATAACAAATACATATGGGATAACTAGGTGAAATCATACTATAAAATCTCTTTCATCTTGGTTTGTCGGTTTTTATCTGATTGCTAATCATATATGGACTACCTATGCTATGTACATAAAACTGACGGATCCTATCTCGACACACATCGGATACCCTGAGGATCTGTCCACACCCAACGAAAAGACAGAGCTCTGATCTAAATAGATCGGTGACGTGATTTCCATCTAAGTGTGGAAGATGTCTCATGTGCCCACAGTGGTATCTCAAGTCGAAGAATCATTTATGCTACTCAACCCGAGAAGATTCTTATTGACGTTGGTGTATCATCCATTAAGAATCTTCAGTGATTCGTTCAATGTTTATCCGTTATAAATACATACACATCTATACGAGTCTCCAAGGCTCATGATTCATTGAGAAACCATTGGAATCCAATATTTCAGTATACGACATGTGACGGTCTCAACGGGTTTACTTTAATGACCAAGTAGTGTAAACCTTGAGCAGGAACTATCTAGGAATGAAAACGTCATGATACAACTCAATGTCAGTTGCGACGCTTTTGCAACTGCATCATTACTAATCATTCTAAGGTAAATTACGTCTTTACCATATCAAGAGATAAATTATATTATAGAAACCGCTTATTTTATTCATAATAACATGTTTACAATAGTATTTACAAGGAAATATAATAGGGAATTGGCGCTTTGAGAACCAACCCCAACAATATGCACAAACACCTGGAAAGACATCATGTCGTTGAGCTTGGACTTGATACGACGCAAACTCAAATGATCAGGTACGCATCATCTAGTAGAGGTACGAGTTCTTTAGATTTATTTAAATATTCTGATGCTAAAAATAGAGAAGAATTTGCTAAATTAACTTGTATCCCTGGTCGTAGTATTATCGAGACTGGACATCGATAATGTGGAATAGGCTAGTATTACACTTGTGCGCGTTATGGAAGCTTAACGATATAGTTCTTATATATTTAAGTATTGGATACTTATGCAAGTGTGATAGGAGGTTCTGTCAGCCGTTGGACCGGGAACAGCTTCGCTCTAGATAGACCCCTCGAAATCTCATTGGTAGTATGACTATGTGTCTATGAGAATCCGAATCAGGGTAGGTGTATATGGTCTTAACCTGAGACTTACATCGCTAATACTTGCGACAATCAGTATATTTTGGTTTTGGTGGTCCGGAGCTTTAACAGGATCTGTGTACACCTCTTCTGGGTATACTGAGAATCGTAGTGTATTGGGTGTGATGTCAAGATGGAAGTATCACTTCAGTCATATGGAGATGATGATCACGCAGGGATACAGAACTAGTACTCTTAAATGCTGCAGCTATCGGGATAATATGACTAGGTCATGATTATCCGATTACAGAGACTAGTTGCTAGTGATCTGATATATGCTTCGTACGGGACAGACACAATTCCAGGCCTAGGCCTAGCATGTGACATCCGATACTGGATCGTAATACGCAATACATTGTATACTACCCCTGATAAAGATTATATATTCCTCGTTGAATATTTCTGGAGAATTGGGTAGGCACGATGCTTTCCTAGAAGCCAACCTGTCTTGTAAATCGGTAAGAACGTGGTACCGGGTACGCACGTATTCGGATAGTCCGATGACCATATTTACTGCCAACATATCCAGGGATCTCTTGGGTCACTTCCCAAAGATTCACCGATGACATTTGACTCGAACAGAATTAATCTGGGATTAATTATGAAAGAGAAAATTAATCTGGGATTAATTACGGCAAAATTAATCTGGGATTAATTGCGGCAAGAATTCATCTGGGATTAAATTCGTCTAGAATAAAGAGAGCGCAATTAATTTGGAATTAATCGACAAAGTAAATTTAATAGTTAAATTGAATTTTACTATTTAATTTATTTAATTGGGCAAAAATAATATATTGGATATATTAATTGAAATTGGATTTCAATGCGGAATTAAAATTGGATTTTAATTCGTGCGAACGAATTAATTAATTTGGAATTAATTCGCAAGCGACTTTCGTAATAATTTTGCTAGGCATTATTATTTAATTAAATTAGATTTAATTACATCGCAACGGAAAATTCATTTGATCGGATTAAACGAACCCGGGCCCAAAACTAAGTTGTGTGTTGGACAAGCCAACTTTAATTTGGAATTTAAAGTGGTGGGACCCAAGACTTACATCAATTGTTTTACACTTGATGGAAGGTGTTGGCATTAATAAATTGGATGTATTAAACCAACACACCAACCAAGTCAACTAAGTTTAAGAAACTAATTGTTTTGGAAACAACATTATTCATCTTCTCTCTTTCTTGTAAAAAACGTGAGCCTCTTCTCTCCATTGGAATTTTGTTGCAAAATTTCAAGCAAGCTAGCACTTCAAGAGTTAAAAGAAGGTGATAGGAAAACTCACCCAAGTGTTGGAAACACTCAACAAAGCTTGGAGCCTCAACATTCAAGGAGAAATTTTTGAAATTCCTCAACCGATCATTGTAAGTCTTCCGCAACTTCCTTTGATTTTATTCACACATAAATCTTGTTTAGGATCCTTGGGCATGTCTAGGACACTAATAATGTTATCAAGAGCCACTTAAACTTGATTTTAAAATCTAGGATTTATGGACTTTAATTTGGGATTTTTTGCTTGGAGCTTGATTTACCTAAATTGATTGTTTGGTTGTGTTAGTATGATGATGAATTGGATTTGTGCATCTTTGGATTTGAGATAAATTGATTAGATCAAAAATCCCCAATTCCTATGTCATAGCCGAAAACTAGCCCTAGTATGTTCATGGTGATTGTTTGAATTTGACAATTGGATATGTTAATTGGCATGAAATTGAATGTTAATTGTTGATTTAATTGGATTGAAATCAAAATTGGATGTTAATTTCATGTATTGCCGTTAACTTGAGCATGTTGGAATGAGTTGGTTTTGCTTCAATTTGTGTTTGACATGAATTGGATAATTAAGCATGATTAATTAGATTAATTGGTGTTTTGGAAATATTGGATTAATTAATTAATTGTGTTAAATACACTTTAATAAAAATTAATGTGATATTTAGAATATTATGTTAATATGTATTAGTCTTTAAATTTGGAATTTATTAAATTGGACTAATTTGTTGTAATTGGGCTTAATGGGCTTGGTTGGGCCAAGCATGGTTTTGGACAATTGGATTGGATCCAAATTGGGCCTAAAACCATTTCCATAAAGTCAAAATATAACTTTTGGGCCTTTAATAATTTAATTGGGCCTAATGAGCCTAAATTGATTTTTAGCAAAATGGTGATTCCTTATTGGGCCATAGCATCTTGGATTGGATCCATATTGGCCAAAGCCCATGCCTTAAGAATTAATTGAAAGCTCATTGGATTTAATTAAAATAGTATTGGATACTAATTGAGCCTTTGAGACCCATTTAGATTAGATTTAGAATCTAAGTCTAAAAGGCACTAAAATAAGTGTAATTATTTAATTTGGAATTAAATACGAATTAGTATTGGATACAAATTAAATTGGATTTAAAATTGTAGTTCGATATAATTCAAGAATATGTACTTTGAGTATTTATTCATAAAGGAGTTGGACTCGCGCAATCAAATCGTTGTATGAACATTGGATGGTCATTAATCAAAGATTAATTAATTGGATTAGATTGATTGATATCATGCTTTGTGTGAATACTTGGATGTATTTGTATGAATAATGTATATCAGATGGATATTAGAAGGGTGGGGGCAATTTTAGAAATTATTGTAATAAATTTGGAATTTATTAAATTGGACCTGCGTGTCCAGCCTATTATCTCTTTACTCTTTGTATTTATCTTCTCACAAATTCCCCTCAATGTAAATGAGGTTTCTTTAATGTATTATGTAATTGGGTAGAAGTTTGTAAAGTGCTAGCGGGAGAGAGGAAAATGAGAGATTTGTTCTAGGAAGAAATTGTTATATATCCATCTGCATATCATTATTAATTTTATCGCGCCTTATTATGCTTTTAGAATGCATGTTTAAGGGTGTATTATGAGACATAATCAAATATAATAAATTGGTTGCCAATTTACGCGAAAAACTCTCATTATATATTAAGTGTTTTCCTTTCATTGAGTGGTTCTCTCTCAAAATCCAAGATTTGCATTGGTTTGTTGGCCAAAGTCAATATCATTGTCCATCACGGATGTGTTTGAACCACGAAAGCTTTGTTACATATCGCATGTCTTGGGCAGTTGTGATTTGTTGGCCAAAGTCAAGGTCACTTCTGTACATCGACGTGGATTACGAAGCTTTCCCACTGTCAATGGGTCCCGCTTAACTGGAATCATTAAGCTTGTTAAGACAAAGCCAAGGCTTAGTTGATTCAGAGGAAAATGTTAGGAAATATATATTGGATATGTATCTCGGACTTGGAGGTCCACCTACCGGATCTAGGAATTGGATGAGATCCAATTGATCTTAGAGATCTACCTAGTTAAGTTTCATACAGCTTGTTGGCCAAAGTCAAGGTTGTGTGTTATTTAACGGGATCCTAGCCCACTAGGAAACTGGGTTTCCCGAGTACTCCACAGAGGGTTAGAGGCTCGCCGAAAAATAGTGGGAGGCTAGTATTAAATTTTCAATTTCTTTTAAATACTTGTCAATACGCGTTCTTTTAATTTTAGTTATCGTCGTTATAAATATATTAGTTGGACTAATATTTATTTTATTGCTTTCTTTGAACAGTTAGACTGTACAAGACACTACTCCACTTGTAGTTGGTTATATAGTAGGACTATAGTAACCATTACATTTTGAGTGTACCCCGATATCATTGATTGAATAGTTGGACTATTGCAATCGAGATGGCTAGAAATATTAGCGTTAGGGACATCATCATGGGCGATAATGCCTTTAACGGCTCTAATTTTTCAGATTGGGAGATGAATCTCATGATAGTCCTGGGAGCCGAGAAGTTACTCTATGTCATAGAGAAACTTCTCGGGCCTGAGCCCGAAGTTGAACAAATAGTAGAGCATGAACTTTGGAAGACTCATCGTGATGATAACTTTAGTGCTCAATCTGTAATGCTTGTCGTAATGACTCCTCAATTTCATCGTCAAAACAAAGGATTGGATCCTTATAGTATGATGTTGAAATTGAAGGATCTTCACATGTCTAATCTTAGATCTCAGAAGCATGAGTTGCGAAAGAAGCTCTTTCGCTCGCGTATGTCAGAGGGTACATCTGCCGAGCACTATGTGTCGCAGATGATTGCTGACATCGAACAGCTAAGTCAGCTGGGCATAACATTCGAGGTCGAGACTTCCATAGATTTGATCTTATAGTCTCTGCCCGAGTGCTAGGGCGGGTTCGTCATGAACTACAATATGATGAACCAAGAAAATACTCTTGGAGAATTAATGGCGATGCTGAAAGAAGTAGAGCCAGAGCCTCTAAAGGGCAAGAAGCACGAGGCGCACCTTACTTCGACATCCCAGATGGCCAAGGCTTGGCCGAAGGCTTCTGGGGGTGTGAAGAAAAGGAAGAAAAATGGCAAGGCTAAATCATCACAGTCTTCTGGGAAGACTAAGGACATATCCCAAGACATCTGCCTATATTGTGGCAAACAGGGTCA
The DNA here is from genome assembly GCA_019454045.1 of Zanthoxylum bungeanum. Lineage (NCBI taxonomy): Eukaryota > Viridiplantae > Streptophyta > Magnoliopsida > Sapindales > Rutaceae > Zanthoxylum > Zanthoxylum bungeanum. The sequence continues at coordinate 15,870 of SKCR01024820.1, forward strand.
CTGGAAGCGTGGCTGTCGTGAGTACAAGGAGGAGTTGAAGGAAGTCAAGACAGGCAAGGCTCCGACTTCAGGTATGTTTGTTATAAACATGTCCACTACTAGTTTTAAAAATTATATTTTTGATTCTGGATGTGGTACTCATATATGTACTGGTGTGCAGGATCTGCTGATTAGCAGGATATTGGTTTCAGATGAGATCGACGTACGAGTCGAAAACAGGACGAGAGTCGTTGTTTTGGCCGTTGGGACCTGTGTTTTGTATCTGCCCTTGGGGCATGTAATTACATTAGGTGACTATTATTTTGTACCTAGTTTGACTAGGAACATCATCTCTGTATTTTGTTTAACCCATTGCGGGTGTACCTTTGTATTCTGGAACACTATGTGTTTTGTATATAAAGATGACATTTAGATATGTACAACAGATATTAATAATAGTCTTTATATTTTGAATATAAACGAATCTCAAACATATAACATGACAAACAAAAGCTCAAACTAAGTAAATCAGATGAGACTTATTTGTGGCATTATCATCTGAGACACAATAACAAGACTCGTATATCCACACTTTCGAAGAGTGTACTTGGACGGATTTGATCATGATTCATATGATGTCTGCGAATCCTGTTTATTAGGCAAAGTGCCTAAAACACCTTTTAGCGGTAAGGATGTACGTGCCACCGAGCTGTTAGCCATCGATCATAGTGACGTATACGGCCTCATGTCTAGCTAGGCTATATGTGGTTATGAATACTTCGTAACCTTTACGGATGTTGCATCGCGTTATGGTTATGTGTGTCTTATGAGACACAAGTCGAAAACTTTTGAGAAATTCAAAGAGTTTTGACACGAAGTAGAAAACCAGACCGGCAAAAGTATTAAAACATTACGATCGGACCATGGTGGAGAATACTTAAGCAATGGACTACTTGAAAGAGTATGGTATTTTTTCACAGTGGACTCCTCCCGGAACACCTTAATTGAACGGTGTATCCAAACGGAGAAACCAAACTTTGTTGGACATGGTAAGGTCAATGATGAGTCGCACTGAGCTACCAATTTCCTTCTATGGATATGCATTGAATAGTGCAATACTTATTTTGAATAAGGTTCCGTCAAAGTCTGTTAGACAGACTCCATATGATATATAGACAGGAAAGAAACCGGGTTTCTCATTCCTGAAGATTTGGGTATGTTGGACATATATTAAACGTTTGGATGGTGCCAAACTAGAACCCAAATCGGATAAATGCGTATTTGTAATTGGCTATCCTAGGGAAACCAAAGGATATTATTTCCACAACCCATAGGAGAACAAAATATTTGTTGCTCTCCATACGGTTTTCCTTAGAGGAATTCCTAAATGCAGTGGTAAGTGGAAGGAAAGTAAAACTCGATGAAAATCAGAGTGATACTGTTCCTGGCACCGATCCCATCACGGAACATGAACAGTTCATCAGGGATGAGACTGTTCCACAGTCTGCTAATACACAAGAACCGCGTAGGTCGGAGAGAGTCAGAAAACAACCTAAGAGGTATGGGTTTCTGATCTCACCGCATGTAGACATTAATCTTATTGAGGATAATAAACCGGCTACGTATAAGGAAGCGATACAAGGTATCGACTCCGCTTTATGGCAAAAGGCCATGAAGTTCGAAATGGATTCCATATATACAACCAAGTTTGGACACTGGTTGATGTACTAGAAGGCATTGGGCCTATTGGTAGCAAATGAGTATTCATGGTGAAGACAGACATGGATGGCAACATACAAACGTATAAAGCTAGGCTTGTAGCGAAAGGGTATCGTCATCAACACAGTGTCGATTACGACGAAACCTTTTACCCGTTGCCATGATTAAATCCATTCGGATAATGCTTGCTAAAGCTACATATTTCGATTATGAAATATGGCAGATGGACATCAAAACCGCTTTCCTTAACGGAAATCTTTTGGAGGATGTTTACTTACAACACCCTGACGGTTTTGTCGTGCCAAAACATGCAAACAATGTTTGCAAGTTAAATCGATCCATTTATGGATTGAAACAAACATTACGTTCTTGGAACCAATGTTTTGATGAGATCATATTACAATATGGTTTCATTCAAAACGAAGATGATTCTTGTGTATATAAGAAGGTTAGTGGGAGCGCACTGACAATTATTGTCTTATACGTTGATGATGTATTGCTTCTTAGAAATGACATTCCCATATTTAAATCGATGAAAGCTTGGCTTTCATTAAAATTCTCCATGAAAAACTTGGGAGAGGCAACCTTTATTCTAGGAATAAGGATCTACTGGGATAGATCTAAAAGTTGTTGGCACTATCCGAGAACTCGTACATTAACACATGGATTCTCTCTATCTATGGACATGTGTCCTAAAACTCAAGATGAGAGAGATTCAATGAGTCGGATCTCATTCGCTTAAGCATTCAGATCGATCATCCATGCCATAACATGTACGCGACCTGGTGTCTCATACGCTTTGAGCATATGTAGTCACAATCAGGCAGATCCAGGTGATGGTCACTTGATTCATGTTAAGAACATCCTTAAGTATCTTAGAGGAACTAAGGATGCTTTCTTAATTTATTGAGATGGAGAACTTAAGGTGACTGGGTTCACCAATGCAAGTTTCCAAACCGATAAAAATGACTATAAGTCGCAATCAGGGTACATATTTTGTTTGAACAACGGAACAGTGAGCTGGAAATCTTCCTAGCAAGATACTGTTGTCAATTCAATAATAAAAGCGGAATACATTGTTGCGGCTGAGGCAGCAAAAGAAGAATTTTGGATCTATAAAATTCCTATTTGGATTAGGAGTAGTTCTATTAGCAGCTGAGCTGGGCTACAACTCAGGCTAAGGAATTACAGTCTCATCAATGATCCAAGTTTGTACTTCGACGATTTCATCTGATTCGTGAGATCACACATCGTGGCGATGTGAAGATCGAAAAGATCGTTTCAGATGATAACCTTGCATATCCGCTGACGAAAGTGATATCTTAGCATAAGTATGAGCGACCCATACATAGTTCAGGTGTTGGACAGTTTTGTGATTGGCTATAGGCCAAGTGGGAGATTGTTGGACAATTATGACCAATAGCATCAATATTTGTAAAGAACATGGTGTTCTTGTACAAATTAACTATGTGACAAAGGAAATTGCTCTTTTATCATTTTGTAATTGGATTACTTGGATATATAAATAATAAAAGTCCATATGATTAGTATCAGATTAATAAGATATGAGACAGTATTAATCCACGAAAGGTTTAATCATTAAATATCCCTAGTCGTAGTATTATCGAGACTGGACATCGATAATACGGAATAGGCTAGTATTACACTTGTGCGCAATATGGAAGCTTAACGGTATAGTTCTAATATATTTAAGTATTGGATACATATGCAAGTGTGATAGGAGGTTCTGTTATCCGTTGGACCAAGAACAGCTTTGCTCTGGATAGACCCCTCGGAATCCCATTGGTAGTATGACTATGTGTCTATGGGAATCCAAATCAGGGTAGGTGTATATGGTCTTAACCTGAGACTTGCATCGCTAATACTTGCGACAATCAGTATACTTTGGTTTTGGTCGTCCGGAGCTTTAACAACATCTGTGTACGCCTCTTCTGGGTATACTGAGAATCGTAGTTGTTGGATAATTATGACCCATAGCATCACTATTTTGTAAAGAATATGGTGTTCTTGTACAAAATTAATTATGTGACAAGGAAATTGCTCTTTTATCATTTGTAATTGAATTACCTGGGTATATAAATGATAAAAGTCCATATGATTAGTACCAGATTAATAAGATATGAGATAATATTAATCCACGTAAGATTTAATCATTAAATATTCCTAGTCGTAGTATTATCGATACTGGACATCGATAATGCGGAATAGGCTAGTATTGCACTTGTGCGCGTTATGGAAGCTTAACGACATAGTTCTCATATATTTAAGTATTGGATACTTATGCAAGTGTAATAGGAGGTTCTGTTTGCCGATGGTACGGGAACAGCTTCGCTCTGGATAGACCCATCAGAGTCTCATTGGTAGTATGATTATGTGTCTATAGGAATCCGAATCAGGGTAGGTGTATATGGTCTTAACCTGAGACTTGCATCGCTAATACTTGCGACAATCAGTATACTTTGGTTTTGGTCGTCCGGGGCTTTAACAGGTTCTGTGTACGCCTCTTCTGGGTATACTGAGAATTGAAGTGTATTCGGTGTGATGTCAAGATGGAAGTATCACTTCAGTCATATGGAGATGATGATCACGCAGGGATACATAACTGGTACTCTATAGTGATATAGCCATCGGGAAAGTATGACTAGGTCATGACTTTTCGATCATAAATAGACTAGTTGCTAGTGATCCGATATATGCTTCGTACGGGGCAGACACAACTCCAGCCCCAGGACTAGCATGTGACATCCGATACTGGATCGTAATACGCAATACTATATATACTACGCTTGATAAAGATCTTGTATTCCTTAAAAGAATATTTTTGGAGAATTGGGTAGGCACGGTGCTTTGTTAGAAGCCAACCATGTCTTGTAAATCGGTATGAACGTGGTACGAGGTACGCACGTATTCGGATAGTCCGATGACCGCATTTACTGACAACATATCCATGGATCTCTTGGGCCGCCTCCCAAATAGACCCGGCCGGCGGTTCGGTTCTGGTTCGAAACCGAACTAAACCGGCCGGTTTCCGGTTCCACAAGTGTGGAACCGGAACCTTGAACCGAACCAGAACCGACCGGTTCGGTTCCGATTTCAGTTCGGTTCCAAACCTTTTTTTTTAAAATTTTGAAAATTAATTAAAATAAATGAGATTAATTTTATAAATAAATAAAATTATTACATTGAAGAGCTTGAGCTTAAATTTTTAAAAATTTAAGTTGCCTACGTATCCTCCAAGGGTGAGAGGAATCAAAACTCACGTAGTTCCATTACAATTTTAAGACATATCCCATTTGTAAATTACAATTTTACAATTTTACTATTTTACAATTATTAGTCATCATTATCAGTTGATCCTTCGGCTCCGGTTCCGCTTGCACTTGTTGTTGCACTTGCAGATGCATTATCGAACAAATCTTCAAAATCATCGGGGGCATCTTCTTGTTGTCTCAGATCAGCTCGAGTCCAATCATCCACACAAGCTTTTGCTTCTAGAGTGCTTGGATGTAATGAAGATATCCTAGCTTCCAATATATTGCCTCCCAAGCTGAAGGCTTGCTCAACCGCAATGGTGGAAATAGGTGCTGCCAATATCTCTTTAGCAATAATTGATAAAACAGGATATATATTTTGATGTCGGTTCCACCATTCAAGGATTTTAAAATTTTTACTAACTAAACTTTCAGTAGAAAACTCAAAATTTGTAGATAAATAATTATCTAATTCGGGGTTATTAGTTGTCGTATCCCTAGCTTTTTTATTTCGTTGTAATAACCAACGATCTCCTGCGCTAAGTCTTGTTTGAATTATCGATTCGCTACTACTAGATTCACCTAATGTTCCTAAGTTATATCTTACAATATAATCATTAAATAAATCAATCAAATCATTTCTTAATTTCGTCATTATTCTTGTAATATCAATTTCAGCTAATATTCCTAAATAACCATAGTAAGCTTGTAAAGCACCATTCAAACCTTCTAATTTAAATCTAGGATCAAAAACAGCAGCAATAAGATAAAGTAAAGGAATTTCTCTAAAATAATGCAACTATTTTACCTTCATAGCAGTAATGGCTTCGAACAAAACATAATCATTAGGATCGCTACTTTCAGCATGTTCATCCAAAGTACCAACAATATTCAAACTTTCAAGAACAAATAAATGTGATGTAGGATAATAAACACCGCTAAAAATTAAAGTAGCGTCATTAAAAACTTTTAAAATATCTAAAAAAATTTCACAAATATCCCATTGACTAGGATAAAGTGTGATATTTTGAACATGTTGAGAAAAAAACTACATAATGCATCTTTGTATTGAAATGCTTGACATAAAAGAAAATAAGTTGAATTCCAACGTGTTGGAACATCTCTTGAAAATTTAATCGGTTTAATACCATTTATTTTAAAAAACTTCGCCCATTCTCTCCTAACTTGAGAATATGACCAAATACAGTTAAGTGTCGTTTTAATTGGATCAAGGAAAGGTGATAATAATTTTAGACCGTCTTGAACACATAAGTTAAGGACATGACATGTACAACGAATATGAAAAAATTGACCCCCTAAATTTGGTTGACATAAGGATTTTAAATCATTGATGGATGCAGTATTTGCAGATGCATTATCAAATCCAATTGTTAAAATTTTATGCAGTAAACCATATTCATCAAAAATTACCTTCATCATTCTATAAATATTATGTGCAGTATGTTGGTCATCAAAAACTCTAAATGCAATAAGTCGTTTTTGCATGGTAAATGATGCATCAATCCAATGACAAGTCACACCCATGTATGAGTGTGTTTGCCAATGGTCACTCCAAATATCAGAACATATAGAAATACGACCTTTCATCTATTTAAATATTTCATTTAAAATAATTTTACCATCTTTATATAATTTAAAAATATGACGTTTTGTTGTGTTTCGAGTCATTCTACATGCAGAAGGGTTTAAAGCAGTATGCACGTAATTAGTAAAATGAAGTTTTTCACCAAAGCTTAAAGAAAGATGTGCCATACAAGTTAATTTCACAATTTCTTCTCTATTTTTTTGCATCAGAATATTTAAATAAATCTACAGCACTCGTACCTCTACTAGATGATGCGTACCTGGCCATTTGAGTTTGCATCGTATCAATGCCAAGTTCAACCGGATGATGTTTTTCCATGTGCTTGATCATATTTCCGTATCCACCAGAAAATTTATAGGTAACCCCACAATAGGTGCAAATTGCTCGTTGTGAATCATTTTCTAGGCGTTCCAAATGAAAATGAATTTTGAAAATATCCGAGAACTGAGCCTTAACTTCTCTTCTCCGTGATTGTGCACCGACACTAGGGCCGCTCTCTTGGGTTGGCATATTTGACATTATATTCTCAGATGAGCTTGCCATTTTTCGTTTGAGAAATTAGGAAGAAAAATAAGAAAATTGAATAATTGCGATTTGCGAATGATAACAAATTAACAACTAATTGAATTGAGATTGAGAATAAGATTATAAGAGAATTGTATTGAATTGAGATTGAGAATAAGAGAATTATAGAAAATGAGAGAGTTGAGAATTTGGTGTGTTGAAATAATGAAAAATGAATCCTATTTATAGAGTTTTAGAATTTTTTTGATACCAAAAATGCCCATAAATATAACCATTTTATTACCGTTATTAGGGATATATTAGTAATTTAGATTTTAATTTTTAAATTTTCCCTGCCCCCCAACGGCTACTAGCCATTGGGGAGGGTTCCTGTTGGAACCAGAACCTTCCGGTTCCAACCGGAACTGTGGCCGGGTCTACTCCCAAAGATTCACCGATGACATATGACTCGAACAGAATTAATCTGGGATTAATTATGAGAGAGAGAAAATTGATATGGGATTAAATGCGGCAAGAATTTATCTGGGATAAAATTCGGATAGAAGAGAGAGATTGATTAATTTGGAATTAATCAATTAAATAATATATTAGATATATTAATTGAAATTAGATTTCAAAGTGGAATTAAAATTGGATTTTAATTCGGGCAAACGAATTAATTTAGAATTAATTCGCAAGCGACTTTCGTAATAATTTTGCTAGGTATTATTATTTATTTAAATTAGATTTAATTACGTCGCAAAGGAAAATTCGTTTTTTCGGAATTAAAAAAACCCGGGCCCGAGCGAAGTTGCGTGTTGAGTTAGCCGACTTAAATTTCAAATTTAAAAGTGGTGGGACCCACTTAACTTACATCAACATGTTAGACATGTGATGGAAGTGGTTAGGCTTATTTCATGGATTTGATTTATTGAAAGAAATCTTGGCTTTACTTATAATACACTTAAACCAAATTCAACACTCAACCTTAATATTTAAACCAAGTCAACTTTGGAAATAAAACATGGTTACTATTCACAGCAACCTATTCTCTCTTCTTCCTTGTCAAAAACGTGAGCTTCTCTTCTCTCCCATGGATTTTTGTTGCAAAATTCTACAAAGCTAGCACTTTAAGGAGTCGAAGGAAGGTGTTAGGGAGACTCACCAATGTGTTTGGAACAACAAAGAGGGCTTGGAGCTTCTACATCCATGAAAAAGTTTTGAACTTCTACCAATCTTTGTAAGTAATTTCCGCAACTTACTTTATATTATTCACACATAAATCATTCCTTAGAGATCCTTGGCATGGCTAGGACACTTACAATGGTATCAGAGCGAGATCTAAGCTTGATTTGATTCTAGGGTTCATGACTTTAATTTGGGCATTTTTGCTTGGAGCATGAAAATGCAAAATTGGATGTTTGGTTGTGCTTTGATGATGATGACTTAGAGTTGTGTATCATTGGATTGTGAAAAAAATGATTGGATCAAAATTTCCCAAATTTGTTAGCTTGACCGAATGGTACCCTAGATGTAGCTCATGGTGATTTTTTGAATTTTAACAATTGGATATGTTAAATGGCATGAAATGAATCTTAGATGTTGAATGTTGATTTAATTGGATTGAAATCAAATTGGATGTTATTTTGTTGCCATTGCCGTGAGATATGAAGCATGTTGGAAAGATTGATTTTGATTAATTTGTGTTGGACATAAATTAGATGTTAAGCATGATTAATTAGATTAATTAGTGTTTTAGAAATACTAGATTAATTAATTAATTGTGTTAATTACACTTCAAATGGATTAATATGTAATTTGGAATGATATATTAATCTAATTTGTTGTATTTGGGCTAATGGGCTTGGTTGGGCCAAATTTTGGTCTTGGATCATATTTGAGCCTAAATCATTTCCATAAAGTCCAAAAATATGACATTGGGACTTTAATAATTTAATTGGGCCTAATGGGTCTAAATTAATTGTATGGCATAGGGTGATTCCTAACTTGGGCCTTGGCATCTTGGGTTTGATCCATAATGGCCAAAGCCCATGCCTTAAGAATTAATTAACAGCCCATTGGACTTTAATTGAATAATATTAGATACTAATTGGGCATTTGAGACCCATTAAGATTTGATTTAGAATCTAAGTCTTAAATGCACTATTGAAAGTGTAATTGTTTAATTTGGAATTAAACATGAATTAATATTGGATACAATTTAAATTGGATTTGAAATTATAGTTCGATATAATTCAAGAATACTTACTTTGAGTATTTATTTTTAAACGAGTAGGACTCGCGCAAATCAAATCATTGTTTGAACATTGGATGGTCATTAATTCAAAGATTAATTTATTGGATTAGATTGATTGAATAGCATGTTTTGTGTGAATACTTGGATGTATTGTATGAATAATGTATATTTGATGGATATTAGAAGGGTGAGGGCAATTTTGGAAATTGTTATAAGTATGGAACTTATTTATTAAATTGGACCTGCGTGTCTAGCCTATTATCTATATTCTCTTTGTATTTCTCTTCTCACCAATTCCCCTCAATACAAATGAGGTTTCTTATTAGTGTTATGTAATTGGGTAGAAGTAATTATAGTACTAGCGGGGGAGAGGAAATGGAGAAATTTGTTCTAGGAACAAGTTGTATTATATATCCATTCGCATATCATTATTATTTATTTCGCGCCTTATTATGCTTTTAGAATGCATGCTTAAGGGTGTATGATAAGACCTAATCAAAGATAATAAATTGGTTGCCAAATAGCGACAAAAACCCTCATTTTATATTAAGCATTTTTCCTTCCATTAAGTGGTTCTCTCTCAAGATCCAAGATTGGCATTAGTTTGTTGGCCAAAGTCAAGACCTTTGTCCATCGCGGATGTGTTTGAACCCCGTAAGCTTTGTTCTATATCGTATGTCTTGGGCGGTTGTGACTTGTTGGCCAAAGTCAAGGTCACTTCTAGTTCATCGACTTCGATTACGAAGCTTTCCCACTGTCAATGGGTCACGCTTAACTGGAATCATTAAGTTTGTTGAGCCAAAGTCATGGCTTAGTTGATTCAAAGGAAAAAGGTTAGGAAATATATTGGATATATTTACATATATTGGTTATATGTTTCGGACTTAGAGGTCCACCTACTGGATCTAGTAATTGGATGGGATCCAATTGATCTTAGAGATCTACCTAGTTAAGTTTCATACAGCTTGTTGGCCAAAGTCAAGGTTGTGTGTTATTTAACGGGATTCTAGCCCACTAAGAAACTAGGTTTCCCGAGTACTCCACAAAGGGTTAGAGGCTCGCAGAAAAATAGTGGGAGGCAAGTATTAAATTTGCAATTTCGTTTAGATTTTTGCCAATACGCGCTCATTTTATTTTTCGTCATTAAATTAATATATAGTAGTTAGACTAATATTCAATTGTTGTTTAATTGAACAGTTGGACTGTATTCAAACTGCTTCATTTGTAGTTGGTTATATAGTTAGACTATAGTAATCAATACATTTGAAAGTAACCAATCAAATTGTAGTTAATTATATAGTTAGACTATATCAATCATTACATTAGATTGTACCCGAAATCGTTGATTGGATAGTTGGACTATAGCAATCAAGATGACCTGAAAGATTAGCGTCAAATGACATAATCCTAGGTGAAAATGTCTTTAACGGCTTTAATTTTCCAAATTGAAAAAAAAATCTCATGATAGTCCTGGGAGCTGAGAAGTTACTCTATCTGATAGAGAAACCTCTCGGGCCTGAACCCGGAATTGAGCAAATAGTGGAGCATGAGCTTTGGAAGACTCATAACTTTAGTGCTCAATCTGTTATGCTAGTTGCGATGACTCATTAATTTCATCGTCAGAACTAAGGGTTAGATCCTTATACCTTGATGTTGAAATTAAAGGATCTTCATAGATGTATTCTTAGATCTTAGAAGTACGAATTGCAAAAGAAGCTCTTACGCTCGCGTATGTCAGAGGGTACATCTGTCGAGCACTAGGTGTCGCAGATGATTGCTGACATCGAACAGCTAGGTTAGCAAGGCATTACCTATGAGGCCGAGACTTCCATAGATTTGATCTTATCGTCTCTGCCCGAATGCTGGGAGGGGTTTGTCATGATCTTCAACATGATGAACCAAGAGAGAACTCTTGGAGAGTTAATGGCTATACTCAAGGAAGCACAGCCAGAGCTTCTAAAAGGCGAAAAGCGCAAGGCACATTTTACTTCGACATCCCAGAAGGCCAAGGCTTGGCCGAAGGCTACTGGGGGTGTGAAGAAAAGGGCAAGGTTATATCGTCACAGTCTTCTGGGAAGTCAAATGACATATCCCAAGATGTCTGCCTATGTTGTGGCAAACGGGGTCACTGGAAGCGTGACTGCCGTATGGACAAGGCATACATGAAGGAAGTGAAGGTGGGGCAAGGCTCCGGCTTCAGGTATGTTTGTTATAAACGTGTCCACTACTGGTTTTAAAAATTGGATTTTTTGATATTGGAGGTGGTACATACATATGTACTGATGTGCGGGATCTGCTGATTAGCAGGAGACTGGCTTCAGATGAGATCGAACTACAAGTCAGAAACGGGACGATAGTCGCTGTTTTGGCCATAGGAACCTAAGTTTTGGAACTGCCCTTGTGGCATGTACTTAAATTATGAGACTGTTATAATGTACCTAATTTGACTAAGAACATTATCTCTGTAGCTAGTTTAACCTGTTGGGGGTATACTTTTATGTTCTGAAACATCAGGTGTTTTGTCTACAAAGATGATATTGAGATATACACATTAGATGTGAATAACAATTTTTATATTTCGAATATAAATGAATCTCAAACACATAACATGACAAACAAAAGGCTCAAACTGAGTAAATCAGATGAGACTTATTTGTGGCATTGTTGTCTGTGACACATTAACAAGACTCGTATATCCACACTTTCGAAGAATGGATACTAGGACGGATTGGATCATAAGTCAAATGATGTCTACGAATCTTGTTTATTAGGAAAAGTGCCTAAAACACCTTTTACATGGTAAAGGTGCACGAGCCACCGATCTGTTAGCCCTCATTCATAGTGACGTAAGTGGGCCCATGTCTAGCTAGGCTAGAGGTGGATATGAATACTTCGTAACCTTTATGGATGTGGCATCGCGTTATGGTTATGTATATCTTATGAAACACAAGTCGGAAACTTTTGAGAAATTGAAAGAGTTTCGACACGAAGTATAAAGACAGACCGGCAAAAGTATTAAAACATTACAATAGGACCGTGGTGAAGAATACTTAAGCAATAAGTTTCAAGATTACTTGAAAGAGTATATTATTCTTTCACAGTGGACTCCTCCCGGAACACCTCAATTGGACGGTGTGACCGAACGAAGAAACCGAACTTAGTTGGACATGGTAATATTAATGATGAGTCGCTCTAAGCTACCAATTTCCTTTTGAGGATACGCATTAAACAGTGCAATACTTATTTTGAATAAGGTTCCATGAAAATCTGTAGACAGACTTCATATTATATATAAACAGGAAAGAAACCGGGTTTCCTATTCCTCAAGATTTGGGAATGCCGGGCATACTCTAAACGTTTGGATGATACCAAACTAGAACCCAAATCGGATAAGTGCCTATTTGTAGGTTATCCTAGGGAAACCAAAGTATAGTACTTATACAACTCACAAGAGAACAATGTATTTGTTGCTCTCCATGAAGTTTTCCTCGAAAAGGAATTCCTAAATACAGTGGTAAGTGGGAGGAAAGTAGAACTCAATGAAAATCGGAGTGATACTATTCCAGGCACCGATCCCTTACGGAACATGAACAGTTCATCAAGGATGAAACTGTACCACAATCTTCGAATACACAAGAACCGCGTATGTCGGAGAGAGTCAGAAAACAACCTGGGAGGTATAGGTTTCTGATCTCACCTCATGTAGATATTAATCTTAATGAGGAAGATGGACCGACTACGTATGAGGAAGTGATACAAGGTATCGACTCCTTTTATGGCAAAGTGCCATGAAGTGTGAAATGGATTCCATGTATACGAACCATGTTTGGATACTGGTTGATGTACCAGAAGACATTTTACCTATTGGTACTAAATGGATCTTCAAGGAAGACTGAAATGGATGGCAACATACAAATGTACACAGCTAGGCTTGTACAGAAAGGGTATCGTCAACGACATAGTGTCGATTACGACGAAACTTTTTCACCTGTTTCCATGATTAAATCCATTCGGATAATGCTTGCTATTGCTGCATATTTCGTTTATGAAATATGACAGCTGGACTCCAAAATCGCTTTCCTTAACGGAAACCTTTTGGAGGATGTTTGTATGCAATATCCTGACGGTTTTGTCGTGCCAAAACATGCAAACAAGGCTGCAAGTTAAATCGATCCATTTATGGATTGAAGCAAGCATTGAATTCTTGGAACCATCATTTTGATGTAATCATAATGGTATATGATTTAATTCAAAATAAAGATGATTCTTGTGTATATAAGAGGGATAGTGAGAGTGTTGGACAATTATGACCAATGGCATCACTATTTGTACAGAACATGGTGTTGTTGTACAAATTAACTATGTGACAAAGGAAATTGTTCTTTTATCATTTGTAATTGGATTACCGGGATATATAAATGATAAAAGTCCATATGATTAGTTCCGGATTAATAAGATATGAGACAATATTAATCCACTAAGATTTAATCATTAAAACATCCCTAGTCGTAGTATTATCGAGATTGGACATCGATAATGCGGAATAGACTAGTATTGCACTTGTGCGTGTTATTGGAGCATAACGGTATAGTTCTCATATATTTAAGTATTGGATACTTATGCAAGTGTAATAAGAGGTTGTGTTTACCGATGGTACGGAAACAGCTTCGCTCTGGATAGACCCCTCGGAATCCCATTGGTAGTATGAATGTGTGTCTATGGGAGTCCGAATCAGGGTAGGTGTATTTGGTCTTAACCTGAGACTTACACCGCTAATACTTGCGACAATCAATATACTTTGGTTTTGGTCGTCCAGGGCTTTAACAGGTTCTGTGTACGCCTCTTCTGGGTATATTAAGAATCGTAGTGTATTGGGTGTGATGTCAAGATGGAAGTATCACTCCAGTCATAGTGGAGATGATGATCACGTAGGATACGGAACTGGTGCTCTTATATGCTGCAGCTATCGGGATAATATGACAAGGTCATAGTTATCCGATTATAGAGACTAGTTACCAGATATCTGATATGTGCTTCGTACGGGGCTGACACAATTCCAGCCCCAGGCCTGACATGTGACATCCGATACTAGATCGCAATACGCAATACTACGTATACTACGCCTGATATAGATTATATATTCCTTTAAGAATATTTCTGGAGAATTGGGTAGGCACGGTGCTTTGCTAGAAGCCAATCATGTCTTGTAAATTGGTAAAAACGTAGTACTAGGTACGTACGTGTTCGGATAGTCCGACGACCGAATTTACTGCCAACATATCCGGGGATCTCATGGGTCACTTCCCGAAGATTCATCGATGATGTATGACTCGCACATAATTAATCTTGGATTAATTATAAGAGAGAGAAAATTAATATGGGATTAATTACGGAGATATTTTATCTAGGATAAAATACTATTTAAAGAGAGAGAACAATTAATTTGGAATTAATCGATAAAATAATATATTCGATATATTAAACGAAATTAGATTTCAACGCGGAATTAAAATTAGATTTTAATTCGGGCAAACGAGTTAATTTAAAATTAATTCGCTAGCGACGTGAATAGTAATTTTGCTAGGCATAATTATTTAATTAAATTTGATTTAATTACATCGCAACGGAAAATTCGTTAATTTGGAATTAGCGAACCCGAGCCCGGGAGTGTTTGCGGGCCCACTCGCATTTCGAATCAAGTGGGGCCTACAAGTCACATCACAAGTCACATCATTAGTCATTCTTGTGATGGAAGTCACATCAACTTTGAGTGATGTGATGGATGTCACTTTTGTGAGTGATGTGAGTTGTTGGAAGGCTTTAATGCCTTGTACCTTTTTTGAATTGGTAATTGGTATTAGATTTTTATAATCCAAAAACATAAAAACACAACTCATATTCTTCTCTCCTTCTCCTCTAACTCACGGCCAAGGGCCACTTTTCTCTCTTTTGTTTTCTCCTTTGCCGAGAACAACAAGAAGCTTAGGAAAGATTTGTGGCAAATTTTTCAAGAGTGCTAGCACACCAAAGGGGTCTTACAAAGGTGATAGGGAAACCCATTCATGGGCATGGAATCTCAAATCAAAGCTTGGAGCTTGAAGGACATCCATGGATGAGCATGAGCGAAACACAAGGAGCACACAAAGGGACCTTGGCCGAATGCTACAAGGAAAATTTTTGTGTTCTTCGCATCGAAAATCCGATCAAAGTGAGTATTTTCGCAACTTTACTTTGTTGTATTCGCATTTTTCATCGCTTAATATGATCTTAGTTTGACCTAGAAAACCCAACAATGGTATCAAGAGCTTTGATTAAGCATGAAATTGATTTAGGGTAAAATTTGGGTAAAATTGATTTGAGCATGATTTGATGAAATTGTTTGATTGAGTATGCTTGAATGATGATAACTTAGAGTTATGCATGATCAATTTGATGAAAATTGAATTGGATTATTTTTTCCCCAAAAATTGGGCTTGGCCGAATGCATGTGATACCCTAATGTCATGGTAATTTTGTTCTTTTGATCATTGGATGAGTTGAAAGACTTGGGAAATGTTGATTTGAGATTCAATTGGATTGAAATCGGAATTGGACATTAAATCCCCAAATTGTTGTGCATGGAAATGAGATGATTTTTGATTCAATAATGTTGGACATGTGTTGATGAAGATTAGCATGATTAATTAGTGTAATTGGTATTTTGGAAATGTTAATTTGACTAATTAATTATGGCTAATACATTTGAATTAATTAAATTGTGATATTAGGAATATTGAAATTTAATTAGTTAGGCTAAATTTGGAATTGGGCTTTTAAAGTTGTATTTGAGCTTAATGGTCTTGGTTGGGCCAAGTTTGGTTTTGGTTAATTGGTTGGATCCAATTGAGCCTAAAACCATTTCCATAAAGTCCAAATATTATTAAATGGGCCTTTAAAATTTTAATTGGGCCTAAATTGATTTTTGGCAAAAGGCTGATTCCTTTTTGGGCTTTGGTTGCCAAAGTCCATGCCTTATAAATTAATTGAAAGCCCATTGGACTTTAATTAAATTGACATTGGATGTTAATTGGGCTTTGAGACTCGTTAAGATTAGATTTAGAATCTAAGTCGCAAAGGCTTATTAATAAAAAGTGTAATTATTTAATTTAGAATTAAATAAAGAATTAGTATTGAATACAAATTAAATTGGATTTAATGTTGTAGTTTGATATAATTCGAGAATTCGTACTTTAAGTACTTATTCTTAAAACGAGTTTGACTCGCGCAAATCAAATCGTTGTTTGAACTTTGGATGGTCATTAATTTCATATTAATTAATTGGATTAGATTGATTGATAACATGCTTTGTGTGAATACATGGATGTGATGTATGAATAATGTATATCGGATGGATATTAGATGGGTGAGGACAATTTTGGAAATTATTGTAATAAATTTAGAATTTATTAAATTGGACCTGCGTGTCCAGCCTATTACCTCTTGACTCTTTGTATTTCTCTTCTCACCTATTCCCCTCAATGTAAATGAGGTTTCTTTAGAAGTGTTATGTAATTGGGTAGAAGTAAGATTTGTGCTAGCGGGAGAGAGGAAATGGAGAGATTTATTATAGGAACAAGTTATTTTAAATATCCATCCGCATATCATTATTAATTTATTTACGCGCCTTATTATGTTTTTAGAATGCATGTTTAAGGGCGTATGATGAGACCTAATCAAAGATAATTAATTGGTTGCCAATTACGCGAAAAACCCTCAACATATATTAAGCGTTTTTCCTTTCATTGAATGATTCATTCTCAATATCCAAGATTGGCACAGGTTTGTTGGCCAAAGTCAAGGCCTTTGCCCATCGCAGATATGTTTGAATCATGAAGGCTTTGTTCCATATCGCATGTCTTGTCCAAGTTGTGATTTGTTGGCCAAAGTCAAGATCACTTCTTGTCCATCGACATCGATTACGAAGCTTTCCAAGGTCAATGGGTCCCGCTTAACTGGAATCACTAAGTTTGTTGTGCCAAATCCAAGGCTTAGTTGATTCAGAGGAAAAAGGTTAGGGAATATATTGGATATATTGGCATATATTAGATATATGTTTCGGACTTGGATGTCCACCTACTGGATCTAGGAATTGGATGAGATCCAATTGATCTTAGAGATCTACCTAGTTAAATATCATACAGCTTGTTGGCCAAAGTCAAGGTTGTGTGTTATTTAACGGGATCCTAGCCCACTGACCGGTGCTTACACACGCGTATAACGCAAGCGTACGTATCATTCAAGTAGTATAAAAAGTATCGATCCCACGAGGACTTAATACCTAATCTATTAATTTTATGAGGTCAAATGATTACTAGTATCTAACAGGTTGATTGATTGATTTGAAATGATGAAGGTTTTGAATTTAAAAATAAGTAAATAAAATTGCTCGAATGTAGGTTTAAGAAAATTCAATATTAAAAACTATCTAGGGTTGGGATTTCCTCCAATATCATTTTAAAGATGAAGTGATTATTTTATGTTTGTGTAATAAATCGGTTTACTAATCTGGAACACTAAATTATGCAAAAGCCTCTATCGATGGTCAGATGCAAATACCCAGTTTAACCCAATTGAACCATATGTCTATGTCAACCAAATTATCTGGATTCATTAAGTTTAAGTTCCAATTATGGCTACCCCCGCCCGACAGGTATATGTCTATCCTGTAAGGAAATCTATTAAAGGGTTATCTATCCTAAATGAAGATCGTGGGCTATTAAGTCTAAGGCTGACACCTAAAATTCCTTTGTCAAATTTATTTTAGATTTACCAGATCAATCTTATTAGTGGCCAATTAACAAGACGCATTAAGCTTAAGACTTAATAAGTAAACCTTTAAATTACCCAAACTATAAAATAACCCCTTATAAACCGGTGATATTGGATTTCATCACAACCCCAGATAACTGGCTTAGTTACGACACATATTTACGGGTAGTAAAAAAACTTAAATAAAATAAAAGACATAAAGTAAAATACTGAAAATTAAATACTGAAAATTAAATGCTGAAAATTTAATGCTGAAAGTAAATGCTGAAATTAAATACTGAAAATTAAATGTTGAAAAGTAAATGCTGAAAGTAAATTACTGAAAAGTAAATTGCTGAAAGTAAATTGCTGAAAAGTAAATTGCTGAAAAGTAAATAAAGTAAAATTACAATAAAAGAAAATGATGAGGTAAAAAAATCCACTTTTATTACTTCTATTTTAGATATCTCCCTTAATATAATATATTAACTTTGCATGATAATTACCAACCAGCCATATAGGCGGTATCCAGATTAAGTCAGATTAATAATTAATTACCAACCGACCAATCAGGCGGTATCCAGTTTAGTCAAGTTAAAACCAATTTAAATAATTACCAACCGACCAATATGGCGGTATCCTCGTTAAGTCAGGTTTTAACTAGTTTATATATTATAATTAAGGGAGATTAATCTAAATATTAGTAATAAAAGTTTTACCTTTTACCCCAGCAAAGGGGAGTTACCTCCTCATTACTGAAAAGTAAAAACTGAAAAGTAAAGAAAAGAAAGTGCGAAAGCGGAAATTAATTACTGAAAGCTGTAAATAAACAAACAAGATACAATCTTCTTAGTATTCTTAAGGAATTCCTTAGAAGAAAGTATGAATTTACAAATGAAATGGCTTGGTATTTATAGGCAAAATTTTGCCTCCATCAAATCATCCACCAAATCAATTATTAATTGCTCCACTAATTGCTCCACTAATTGATCCACCAAATCCATTATTAATTGGTCCACTAATTTCTTATCATGTTTGGTGGTGATTTGATCATTTTTATTATTTATTTATTAATTTATTTTTTGCTTTGAAAATGATTGAAAATGACTTTAATAATTACACACAACACACTTCTGGATGGTTCATCAATTTCGGGCATGAAATCTTCCGAATTCGAAATTATTTTGTCTTTCAAAGTTGTAGATATTTGATTCTTATTTAATCTGGAACTTGAATCAGCTAAATCCGATATCGGAGTAAAGAGTTATGCCCAAAATACGACAGATGCGCAAAACTGGAATTTCCAAAACTGCACTTCGTTAAAACGCCCTTTCAAGTTTTCAATCTCCAAAATTAATATGTCAAGTCCAATTTTTGCCCTTATTTGACCCACATTTCGTCCTAAATGATTTCATTGTGTCCCAATATTATTTTATCTGCAAAATAAAGTAAAACACATCAAAACGTTCATCAAACCCGAGAAACTAAACAAAATATTAAGTAAAATGGGCGGTAAATATTGATATATTTTCCCCTCATCACACCCCAAACCTAACATTTTGCTAGTTCTCGAGCAAAACAACAAAATAAAATACAAGAAACAATTAAAATTAAACTAAACCACTTTCGTAGGGATCACGGTTGCATTTAGCATATGCAACAAGCCTTTAAACCCCTAGGTGTCCCAAGTGGACGAGTTATTGTCTCGTGAGGGCTTACAGCAACGATACCCACAAACGTTTTACAAAAGTAAAAAGATAATAAAACTAATGCACACAAAAGCAAAAAGACAAGAGAAAAGAGAATAAAGAAGTTAGTGACTAATCAGGTGAAACTTCTACTCCAAGTCAATAGTTGTTTTGTTTCATTCTAAATTACCGAATAAGTAAATTCTCCGATTATTTTTACCATTCTCCATATACACAGTCGATAAAATATTAATAACTCATTTTTGCCCACAACAGTCACAAGTGTAGTTGATAAGAGAGTAATATTTTTGTCTTAAAATTTTATCAGAATTCACATCTTTTTGCAGCAATGGAATAATTTTTCTGATTTTTCTGATTTTTTTTTTCATTTTTTTCATTTTTTTTTATTTTTATACAATATCTTCCATCTATGTAGCGAGTGTTGGGTCGGTGGCTCCCAAACCAGTTGGCTTTAGGGCACCAGGTGTTAAGACACCCCTACAAACTTAATTACTCAAACTTCAGATATATATATTTTTGCAGCATCTTTGATCCATGTAGCGAGCTTTGGGCCAGTGACTCCCAAACCAGTTGGCTTTAGGGCACTAGGTGTTAAAACACCCTTACAGACTTAATAACTCGGATCTCATACGTTTTTTTTTTTTTTTTACTCCATCACTTTTTGAGATGTTTTCTCCAATTAAACTAGAGCACTAAATATTATAAACTTTTCAATTACAACTCATGTTTGTATGTTACTATGCATGTTGATAATACCTGCCAACTGAGCATATGAAGATCCATTTTAGTCAGTATTATGGAGAATTCACAAATTAAATAATTCTAAAGGAAATAAACAAAAATTAACTTGTTCCGAAATAGGTTTGAGATACGTCTCAGGAGTGGAAACTCCTTACTCAGCTATCTCTTACCAATTGCACCTTTTTAGTCAAAATAAAAACACAAATACGCAAAATATTTTTGTAATTTTTGAAAAAATTTCAATTTTTTTTTGTATTTTTCGAAAAAATTTGGACTAAAAACAACACACAACTAAAAAAAAAAAGATACTAGTCAACTAATTCCCTCCCCTAAACCTAAATGAGACATTGTCCTCAATGTCTTAAACAGTAGAAGAAGAGTGTAGAAGATAGTAACTGGTTAGCTGAAAATCTATAGGAAATTAAAGGTTAAGATCCAGATTAATCCGACGCCTCTTACCACGATCATCCTCAGACCAATTTATCTTTGAAAGGATAGGGTCAATTTGTGGTTCATAGGCTAAGATTTGGTCAATTAGATCCGGAGCAGTTCTGGTAGTGAAGAGGAGTTCTTTTAAAGGTTTTGACACGAACCCATTTCTCCGGGCATCATCAAGAAACACACAAAGAAAATCATAAAATCCATCAACGTTAAACAGCCCAATTGGTTTCTGGTGTATGTTCAAGTTCGCCCAAGATAGCACTATAAAAATTTCCTCCAATGTACCCAAGCCACCTGGCAAAGCAATAAAAGCATCAGCACGGTTAATCATTTCTACTAGTCGTTCAGACATACCTGGCACAATCAGTTCCTCTCCGTTTGATGGTTCAATAAGATTTGCTTCTGCCAAGGATTTTGGGATGATTCCCAAAACGTGACTGCCTCCTTCTTGTACGGCTTTTGAAATGATCCCCATAAGTCCAAGATTGCCTCCGCCATATACTAAGTGCATATTCCTTGCAGCTAAGACTCGGCCCAATTCTTGTGCTGCTTCTACGTATTGTGGTTTAGTACCAACACTACTACCGCAAAACACACAGATGTTTTCACCTCGTCTTCTTGAAGTGGCTTCCATGTTTTACTCTGGATGTCTTCAAAAGTGCAATGATGAGTTGAATTTATAATACCTGAAAAGGGTGAGTAAAAATAACACTAGTACCTGCCAAATGACAATTATTAGTTAACAGTAAAATAAATCGTGATAGTCAAAAAGGTCTGGATCCTATCGGAGAAAATAAAAGAAAACAACAAAACAATTTACAATTATTAGGAAAAGACAAAGAGATATAATATGTACAAGAAAAGTAGCGTCTTGATTGACGTCTATGCGTCAGGGACAAGCTTCCCATCCAATTTTCTTATAAACTGGCAAACATGGTCTTTTTGAGTCAGATTGCCGAGACTTAACAGTTGTCTTTCCTTTTGGGATTGTGCATATAACATGCGAATTTCATGATACAATATCCACTGGGATGCGTCTCAAGAGTTTTAGATATGTCATCCAAAGACTCCTTACTCAAGCCATCCCTAATGAAATTAATCTTATCTTCGCGGTTATCAGACACCATTCCTAAAGAACCACAACAAGTATTACAAAACATGCGAGCACATTTATAACAAACACACATTCTTTTGGCTCTTCTCTTTTTAGCATATGTGCTTCTTCCTAAACCAGGCAGATGTGAAATAAAAGAGTCAGAAGACTCACCTGCCAATCGGACCCGTGCTTCAATAATCCAACGAATGTTAGTAGGAATACCTTTGATCATCAGTAACCTCATCTGTTCCAAGCGAGCTTTGTAGACTTTCATCAGAGAGTTTTGAGGGAGAGAAGGAAATTGCTTGTGAAGATTTGCTAGAATTTCTTCCATCCTGAAATGATTTAATCTGCAAAAACTAAACACACTAAATTAAATCACACCAAATCACAATATATACAAAAATTGCATGGGTTGCCTCCCTGCGAGCGCTAAGTTTAATCGTCGTCAGCTAGACGTGACTTCTCGAACATTAGGCTGGATCTGAAAGTGTGACACTTTCTTTTTGTCGCTCAAATGATTCTCCCTAGTAGTGCTTAACACGCTTGTTTTTAACCTTGAAAGTTTTGTTAGAGTCTGGATCATGTATCTCAACGGCTCTGTCTGGTAAGACTTTGGTGATCACAAATGGACCTGACCACCGTGATTTTGGCTTCCATGGGAAGAATTTGACCCTTGATTTGTTTAACAGTACCTTCTGCCCTGGTTCTAGTTGTATGCGCACTAACTTCTCATCCTGTCTCCTCTTGGCCTTTTCTTTGTACAATTTGGCATCCTCAAAAGGCTGATTATGAAATTCCTCCAATTCGTTGAGCTGGTGGAACTTTTTCTCTTCTGTTGCTTGTAGTGCAAGAATAGGCTTCTTCAGTACGCAGTGCGCTTTATCTTCAGGCTCCACAGGCAATTGACATGCTTTAAGTTTGTCAGTAAAACTTTGCCTTTCATCAGAGTTCTGAACGGTACTATGTATCACATCAAGTCTAAAACATTCCTCATTCTTTTCATCATCTGGGAAATTCATGGCCTTGAAAACATTAAATATTACTTCTTGGTCATGTACCCTCATGGTTAATTCTCATTTTTGTACATCAATAATGGTTCGACCTGTAGCCAAGAACGGTCTCCCAATGATGATTGGCACGTCTGCGTCTTCCTCCATATCAAGGACAATAAAATCTACTGAGAAAATGAATTTGTCAACCTTGACCAGCACATCTTCAACTACCCCTATCAGAAATACGAGCGTTCTATCAGCAAGTTGTAGAGAGACTGAGGTGGGCATTGTTTCTCCAATCTACAGTTTCCTAAAAATAGAAAAAGGCATCAAGTTAACACTAGCACCTAAATCACATAAAGCCCTACCAAAGTTATGTTCTCCTATGATGCATGGAATGGTGAAACTGCTAGGATCTTTCAACTTTGGGGAAGTTTCCTCTGAATGATGGCACTGCATTCTTCTGTCAATGCTACTGTCTCGTAGTCTCCCAATCTCCGTTTTTGTGAAAGAATGTCTTTCATGAATTTTACATAGCTGGGCATTTGTTCCAAGGCTTCTGAAAATGGAATGTTGATGTGCAGCTTTTT
Source organism: Zanthoxylum bungeanum (assembly GCA_019454045.1). NCBI lineage: Eukaryota > Viridiplantae > Streptophyta > Magnoliopsida > Sapindales > Rutaceae > Zanthoxylum > Zanthoxylum bungeanum. Next base: position 39,566 of record SKCR01024820.1, read on the forward strand.
GAACACCTCCAGGAAATGAGCAAACTGCTTGTCCAGTTTGTTTTTTTGAAGACGCTGAGGAAAAGGTGGAGGTGGAGTGATATGTTCTTTTTCCTTTGCTTCTTTTTCCTCCATCTGTTGCTTTGTTTCTTTTGGAATATCTTCAATTGTTTCCTTGATTCCAACATCTTTGTTGATTTCAGTACCGCTTTTTAACATGATGGCATGACATTGCTCCTTCCCTCGGTTCCTTGGATTTGGTTTTGTGTTGCTGGGAAGATTACCTGGCGGTCTGTAACTCTGAGCATTGGCCAGTTGCCCGATTTGATTCTCCAGTGCTTTGATATAAGCATATTGACTTTGAATTAATGCTGCTTGGGATTGAAACATAGCATCATATCTTGCTGCTTGAGAGTCGTGTTTTGCTTCTATCTTTTTCAAGTGAGTCAACACTTCTGTTATTCCTGATTCATTTGCATGCTCCTGGCCTTTGTTCTGTTGTTGGTATACGGGTGGTGGATTGTTCATTTACCCTGAATTGTTACTCCATGCGAAATTAGGATGATTCCTCCACCCTGGGTTGTAGGTGTTGGAATATGGATTGTTCCACTGTCTGTTGAAATTATTGACATAATTCACCGTTTCTTTATGTTGGTTGAAAGATTCTGACTCAGGTGCTCCTCCAAATTGTGAACTTGTGGATCCACCATTAACTTTCATGTTAAGAGTTTCCAGATTTTTGCAAATCACGTCCAGCTTGTAATTCAGTGCTGTGTTGGCTCCAACTTCATAAATTCCTGCAATTCTTTGAATCATGCTCCTTTCTGTTGGCCACAAGGAGTTGTTGTTGGCCATTTCTTCAATTAAGTCCCAGGCTTGATCTTCTCCTTTTGCCATTAAAGCTCCTCCAGCAGCAACATCAATTGTGGTTCTCATTATTCCAGAAAGTCCATTGTAGAAGGTTTGGACTTGTAGCCATTTTGCGATCTCATGATGAGGACATTTCCGGAGTAAATCTTTGATCTTTCCCAAGCTTCGCAAAGGGATTCTGAATCTTGCTGCACGAAGGATGTGATGTCATTCCTTAACTTTGCAGTTCTGACTGGTAGAAAGTACTTTGTAAGGAATTTGGTGGCTAGAGTGTTCCAAGTTGTGATGGAACCTGCTGGTAACGAATATAGCCAAGCTTTAGCTCTGTCCTTCAGGGAATATGGAAAAACCCGTAGTCTCATTGCTTCTTCAACTGCTCGGTTGTAATTGAAAGTACCGCAAACTTCCAGGAAGTTGCTGATATGGGAATTAGGTTATTCAGTTGCATTTCCCCCAAACTGTACTGACTGCTGAATCATCTGGATGCATGTTTTGATGTCACCCGCATTTGCTGGTAAGAGAGGAAGTACAATACAGGAAATGAAGCCGTCGACCACCGGAATGGTTCTGTCTCGAATGGGAATCGGTGGTGCACCGTTCAAAGGTTCAGGTTCCATGTTGACTAAAGCTTCTTGGCCTTCTCGCCTTTCCCTTCTCAACTGTCTGATGGTTCTTTCAATTTCCGGGTCAAGCGGTCGAACTTCAAAGCTTCTGGTTCGTCTCATGTAGTTTCTGAGAACCTAAAACACAAGAAAACAAAAACAATAAGTAAAAAGAAATTAGATACAAGTAACGTATCTAACCCTAAAACTAATAGTGAAAGATAAATAAGTCCCCGGCAACGGCGCCAAAAACTTGACCGGTGCTTACACACGCGTATAACGCAAGCGCACGTATCGTTCAAGTAGTATAAAAAGTATCGATCCAACGAGGACTTAATACCTAATCTATTAATTTTATGAGGTCAAATGATTACTAGTATCTAACAGGTTGATTGATTGATTTAAAATGATGAAGGTTTTGAATTTAAAAACAAGTAAATAAAATTACTCGAATGTAGGTTTAAGAAAATTCAATATTAAAAAATATCTAGGGTTGGGATTTCCTACAATATCATTTTAAAGATGAAGTAATTATTTTATGTTTGTGTAATAAATCGGTTTACTAACCTGGAACACTAAATTATGCAAAAGCCTCTGTCGATGGTCAGACGCAAATACCCAGTTTAACCCAATTGAATCATATGTCTATGTCAACCAAATTATCTGGATTCATTAAGTTTAAGTTCCAATTATGGCTACCCCCGCCCGACAGGTATATGTCTATCCTGTAAGGAAATCTATTAAAGGGTTATCTATCCTCAAGGAAGATCGTGGGCTATTAAGTCTAAGGCTGAAACCTAAAATTCCTTTGTCAAGTTTATTTTAGATTTACCAGATCAATCTTATTAGTGGTCAATTAACAAGACGCATTAAGCTTAAGACTTAATAAGTAAACCTTTAAATTACTCAAACTATAAAATAATCCCTTATAAACCGGTGATATTGGATTTCATCACAACCCTAGATAACTGGCTTAGTTACGACACATATTTACGGGTAGTAAAAACTTAAATAAAATAAAAGACATAAAGTACAATGCTGAAAAGTAAATTGCTGAAAAGTAAATGCTGAAAAGTAAATGCTGAAATTAAATACTGAAAATTAAATGCTGAAAAGTAAATGCTGAAAGTAAATTACTGAAAAGTAAATTGCTGAAAAGTAAATTGCTGAAAGTAAATTGCTGAAAAGTAAATAAAGTAAAATTACAATAAAAGAAAATATTGAGGTAAAAAGATCCACTTTTATTACTTCTATTTTAGATATCTCTCTTAATATAATTTATTAACTTTGCATGATAATTACCAACCAGCCATATAGGCGGTATCCAGATTAAGTCAAATTAATAATTAATTACCAACCGACCATTCAGGCGGTATCCAGTTTAGTCAGGTTAAAACCAATTTAAATAATTACCAACCGACCAATATGGCGGTATCCTTGTTAAGTCAGGTTTTAACTAGTTTATATATTATAATTAAGGGAGATTAATCTAAATATTAGTAATAAAAGTTTTACCTTTTACCCAAGTAAAGGGGATTTACCTCCTCATTACTGAAAAGTAAAAACTGAAAATTAAAGAAAGAAAAGTACTGTGCGTAAAAGTAAATTGCGGAAACTAAAAACTGAAAAGTAAAGAAAAGAAAATGCGAAAGTGGAAATTAATTACTGAAAGCTGTAAATAAACAAACAAGATACAATCTTCTTAGTATTCTTAAGGAATTTCTTAGAAGAAAGTATGAATTTACAAATGAAATGGCTTGGTATTTATAGGCAAAATTTTTCCTCCATCAAATCATCCACCAAATCAATTATTAATTGCTCCACTAATTGCTCCACTAATTGCTCCACCAAATCCATTATTAATTGCTCCACTAATTGCTTATCATGTTTGGTGGTGATTTGATCATTTTTATTATTTATTTATTAATTTAATTTTTTGCTTTGAAAATGACTTTAATAATTACACACAACACACTTCTGGATGGTTCATCAATTTCAGGCATGAAATCTTTAGAGTTAGAAATTTTTTTTTGTTTCAAAGTTGTCGATCTTTGATTCTTCTTTAATCTGGAACTTGAATCAGCTCAATCCGATATCGGAGTAAAAATTTATGCCTAAAATACGACAGATGTGCAAAACTGGAATTTCCAAAACTGTACTTCGTTAAAACGCTCTTCCAAGTTTCCAATCTCCAAAATTAATATGTCAAGTCCAATTTTTGCCCTTATTTGACCCACATTTCGTCCTAAATGATTTCATTGTGTCCTAATATTATTTTATCTGCAAAATAAACTAAAACACATCAAAACGTTCATCAAACCCGAGAAACTAAACAAAATATTAAGTAAAAGGGGCGGTAAATATTGATATATTTTCCCCTCATCACCCACTAGGAAACAAGGTTTCCCGAGTACTCAACAGAGGGTTAGAGGCTCGCCGAAAAATAGTGGGAGGCAAGTATTAAATTTGCAATTTCGTCTAGATACTTGCCAATACGCGCTCATTTCAATTTTTCTTCATTACACGAATATATATATATATATTAGTTGGACTAATATTTAATCGTTGTTTTAATTTAACAGTTGGACTGTATTCAAACTACTTCAATTATAGTTGATTATATAATTGGATTATAGTAATCAATATATTTGAATTTTAACAATTAAAATTATAGTTGATTATATAGTTAGACTATAGTAATCATTATATTTAATTGTACTCGAAATCGTTGATTGAATAGTTGGACTATTGAAATCAAGATTACTGAAAGATTAGTGTTTAAAACATAATCCTGGGAGAAAATGTCTTCAAACGGCTTTAATTTTCAGATTGGGCATAGAACCTCATGATAGTTCTGGGAACTGAGAAGTTATTCTATTTGATAGAGTAACATCTTGGGCCTAAGCCCGAAGTTGAGCAAATAGTGGAGCATGAGTTTTGGATGACTCATGGTGATGATAACTTTAGTGCTCAATCCTTTATGCTAGATGCAATGACACTTTAATTCCATCGTCAGACTAAAGGATTAGATCCTTATAACATGATGTTGAAATTAAAGATCTTCATAGATATATTCTTAGATCTTAGAAGTACAAATTGCAAAAGAATCTTTTTTGCTCACGTATGTCAGAGGGTACATCTGTTGAGCACTAGGTGTCGCAGATGATTGCTGACATCGATCAGCTAGGTTAGCTGGGCATTACCTACGTGGTCGAGACTACCAAAGATTTGATCTTATAGTCTCTACCCGAAAGCTGGGGCAGGTTCATTATGAGCCAAGAGTAAACTCTTGGAGAGTTGATGGCTATGCTCTAGGAGGCAGAGCCAGAGCTTCTAAAAGGGGCAAAGGCAAAATCATCACAAGTCTTCTGGGAAGATAAAGGACATATCCCAAGATGTCTGACTAAATTGTGGCAAACGGGGTCACTGAAAGCGTGAGTGTCGTATGGATAAGGCAGACATGAAGGAAGTGAAGAGGGGCAAGGCTCCGTCTTCAAGCATGTTTGTCATAAATATGTTCACTACTGGTTTCAAAATTGGATTTTGATACTAGATGTGGTACATAAATATGTACTGATGTGCAGAATCTGCTGATTAGCAGGAAACTGACTTCAGTTGAGATCAACCTACGAGTCGGAAACGGGACGAGAGTTGCTGTTTTAACCGTAGAAACCTAAGTTTAGGAACTACCCTTCGGGCATGTACTTAAATTAGGAAACTGTTATAATGTACCTAGTTTGACTAGAAACATTAGGGGTGGCAAAATGAATAAACGAATCGAATTCGTGACGAATTCTAAACGAATCGAATTGTAATGCAATAAATTCGAATTCGATTCGTTTATTAAACGAATCCTGATATTAGGATTCGGATTCGATTCGTTTAATAAACGAATATTCGTATTCGATTCGTTTATTCGTTTACATAAGTCAAACAAATCGAATCGAATTTATTATTCGTTTACTATTCGCATCCGATTCGTTTACTATTCGCATCCGATTCGTTTATTATTCGCATTCCATTCATTTACTATTCGTTTATATGATTATATCAAATTCGTTTATTCGTTTATATCAAATTAAACGAATCAAATTTTGTATTCGATTCGTATTCGATTCGTTTAATCAAAATAAAATGTTGATTTGGGTTTGAGTGATTCATTGTCTTTCATATTTAAATCTTACTGGATACATCTCTTTAAGTAAAAAATGGCACTTCATCACACAAATACTTCATCATGTTTATGTGTAAAAAATAAGTGAATTATCATATCTATAATGAGAAAATTGAATTCAATATCCTTAATCTCAGACATAGTAATCAAAATAAAAATAAAGATAATAAAGAAAAAAGAAAAATTACTCACTTTTTTATCACTAAACAAGACAAATTGCCGATATTGCATAAACCCTAATACAAAATTAATATGTACATAAAACTAAATACGTTCTTTCAAAAAAAAAAAAAAACTAAATACATTTACTCATGACATTGTGATATTTACTTTACATGAAGAAGGTTCTTTTTCTTAATCATCCAACAGTCACAAGTTTTCAAAATCTCACACCAATCATGCTCAACAGTCACAAGTTTTCAAAATCTCACACCAATCTTGCTCAACAGCCACAACAGTCAACAAGAATATGATTTTGTGATAAAAATAACTAAAACAGAGCGAGACAGAATAGGTACCGAGAATCAGAAAATGAGCTGCGGCCTGCGAGAGTGAAAATCAGTAAATTAGCTCTAAGCAAAATCAGTGAAAATCAGTACATCAGTAAATCAGACACTGAGAGAGTGACAGAGAGAGAGAGTGAGAGTGTGTGTGCGACGCTGTGAGGGGCAGCGAGAGAAGCTAACCAAGCTGGAGTGAGAAGGCTCAAGACTGTCGAAGAAGAAGAACCGAAGCTGGAGTGAGAGACGGCTGGAGTTTGAAAATTTTGGCACGGTCAAGCGTGAAGACTCATTTGAGAGAGTTTTAGGGTTTTGAGAGAGAGTGAGAGACGGCTGGAGTGGAAATTCGTTTGAGAGAGGCTAGGTTTAGACTTAAAAAACGTAAATTACTAATCTATCCTTCTTACACTTAAACAAATATTTGAAAATTTTAAGGGTAAATTTGTAATAACATTAAACGGGTATTAAACGAATTCGATTCGGATTCGATTCATTTATGATTCGTTTAATAAACGAATCTTTAACGAATAAACGAATTGATGACCTCAAATTCGGATTCGATTCGTTTAATAAACGAATCGAATCGAATTGACCCATTTATTAAACGAATCCATTTTTCCAAACCCGTATTCGCTTTAAAGCGAATCGAATCGAACGAATAAACGAATCCTGACCCAAATTGCCACCCCTAAGAAACATTATCTCAATATCAGAGTATAACTCGTTGCGAGTATACCTTTATATTCTAGAACACTAAAGTGTTTCATTTTATAAAGATGATATTGAGATAAACACATTAGATGTGAATAACAGTATTTATATTTTGAATATAAATGAATCTCAAACGTATAACATGACAAACAAATAGCTCAAACTGAATTAATCAGATGAGACTTATTTGTGGCATTGTTGTCTGTGACACATTAAAACAAGACTCGTATATCCACACTTTTGAAGAGTGGGTACTAGGACGAATTTGATTCTATTCAAATAATGTCTACGAATCTAGTTTATTAGGCAAAGTGCCTAAAACACTTTTTGCTTGGTAAAAGTATAAGTGCCACCGACCTGTTAGCTCTCATTCATAGTGACATAAGTGGGCCCATATCTAGCTAGGCTAGAGGTGGATATGAATACTTCGTAACCTTTACGGATGTGGCATCGCGTTATGGTTATGTGTTTCTTTTGAAACACGAATCGGAAACTTTTGATAAATTCAAAGAGTTTCGACACGAAGAAGACAGACAGATCGGCTAAAGTATTAAACCGTCACGGTTAGACCATGGTGGAAAATACTTAAGCAATAAGTTTCTCAATTACTTGAAAGAGTATACTATTCTTTCAATGTGGACTCCTCTCGGAACACCTCAATTGAGCGGTGTGTCCGAACGAAGAAACCGAACCTTGTTGGACATAGTAAGGTTAATCATGAATCGCTCTGAGCTACCGTTTTCCTTCTAGGGATACGCATTAAACAGTGTAATACTTATTTTGAATAAGGTTCCATAAAAATCTGTTAGACAGACTTCATATTAGATATGAACAGGAAAGAAACAGGGTTTTCTCATTCCTGAAGATTTGGGAATGCTAGGCATATGTTTGGATGATACCAAACTAGAACCCAAATCGGATAAGTGCCTAAATTGTAGGTTATCCTAGGGTAACCAAAGTATAGTACTTATACAACTCACAAGAGAACAATGTAATTGTTGCTCGCCATGCGGTTTTCCTAAGAGGAATACCTATATGCAGTGGTAAGTGGGTGGAAAGTAAAACTCGATGAAAATCGGAGTAATACTGTTCCAGGCACCGATTCCTTAATGGAACACAAACAGTTCATCAAGGATGAAACTGTACCACAATCTTCGAATACACAAGAACTGTGTAAGTCAGAGAGAATCAGAAAACAACCTGGGAGGTATAGGTTTCTGATCTCACCTCATAAAGATGTCAATCTTATTGAGGAACACGAATTGACTACGTATGAGGAAGTGATACAAGGTATCGAATCCTATCATGGCAAAGTTCCATGAAGTCCGAAATGGATTCCATGTATACCAACCAAGTTTGGACACTGGTTGATGTACCGGAAGGCATTGTGCCTATTGGTACTATATGTGTCTTCAAAGAAGACATACATGGATGGCAACATACCAACGTACTAAGCTAAGCTTGTAGGGAAAAGGTATCGTTATCAACATTGTGTCGATTACGACGAAACCTTTTATCTGTTGCCATAGTTAAAATCCATTTGGATAATGCTTGCTGATGCTGCATGTTTCATTTATGAAATATGGCAGTTGAACGTCAAAATCGCTTTCTTTAAACGGAAACCTTTTGGAGGATGTTTACAACATCCTGGAGGTTTTGTTGTACCAAAACAAGCAAACAAGGTTTGCAAGTTAATTCGATCCATTTATGGATTGAAACGAGCATTGCGTTCTTGGAACTAGCGTTTTGATGTAATCATAATGGTATATGATTTAATTCAAAACGAAAAATGATTCTTGTGTATATAAGGAGGTTAGTGGGAGCGCACTGACAATGATTGTCCTAAATAATGATGATATATCATTTCTTGGAAATGACATTCCCACAATACAATCGGTGAAAGCTTGGCTTTCATGAAAATTCTCCGTAGAATACTTGGGAGAGACAACTTTTATTCTAGGAATAAGGATCTACTGGGATAGATCTAAAAGTTTTTGGAACTCTCCGAGAACTCGTACATTGAAAGATATGTACGTGACATGGTGTCTTATATGCTTTGAGCATATGGAGTCAAAATCAGGCCAATCCAAGTGATAGTCACTGGATTGATGTTAAGAACATCCTTAAGTATCTTAGATGAACTAAGGATGCTTTCTTAAGCTATGGAGAAGGAGAACTTGAAGTGACTGGGTTCACTGTTGCAAGTTTCCTAACCGATAATAACGACTATAAGTCGTAATAAGAGTAGGTATAGTTTTGTTAGCAGCTGAGCTAGGCTACAGCACAGGCTAAAGACTGGAGTGAGAATGTGTGTGCGACGCTGTGAGGGGCAGCGAGAGAAGCTAACCAAGCTGGAGTGAGAAGGCTCAAGACTGTCGAAGAAGAAGAACCGAAGCTGGAGTGAGAGACGGCTGAAGTTTGAAAATTTTGGCACGGTCAAGCGTGAAGACTCATTTGAGAGAGTTTTAGGGTTTTGAGAGAGAGTGAGAGACGGCTGGAGTGGAAATTCGTTTGAGAGAGGCTAGGTTTAGACTTAAAAAACGTAAATTACTAATATATCCTTCTTACACTTAAACAAATATTTGAAAATTTTAAGGGTAAATTTGTAATAACATTAAACGGGTATTAAACGAATTCGATTCGGATTCGATTCGTTTATGATTCGTTTAATAAACGAATCCTTAACGAATAAACGAATTGATGACCTCAAATTCGGATTCGATTCGTTTAATAAACGAATCGAATCGAATTGACCCATTTATTAAACGAATCCATTTTTCCAAACCCGTATTCGCTTTAAAGCGAATCGAATCGAACGAATAAACGAATTCTGACCCAAATTGCCACCCCTACCTGAGACTTACACCGCTAATACTTGCGACAATCAATATACTTTGGTTTTGGTCGTCCAGGGCTTTAACAGGTTCTATGTACGCCTTTTCTGGGTATATTAAGAATCGTAGTGTATTAGGTGTGATGTCAAGATGGAAATATCACTCCAGTCATAGTGAAGATGATGATCACGTAGGATACGGAACTGGTGCTCTTATATGTTGCAGCTATCAGGATAATATGACAAGGTCATAGTTATCCGATTATAGAGACTAGTTACCAGAAATCCGATATGTGCTTCGTACGGGGCAGACACAATTCCAGCCCCATGTCTAGCATGTGACATCCGATACTGGATCGCAATACGCAATACTATGTATACTACGCCTGATATAGATTACATATTCCTTTAAGAACATTTCTGAAGAATTGGGTAGGCACGATGCTTTGCTAGAAGCCAACCATGTCTTGTAAATCGGTAAAAATATAGTACTAGGTACGTACTTGTTCGGATAGTCTGACGATCAGATTTACTGCCAACATATCCGGGGATCTCATGGGTCGCTTCTCGAAGATTCACTGATGACGTATGACTCGCACATAATTAATCTGTGATTAATTATAAGAGAGAGAAAATTAATCTGGGATTAATTACAGAGATATTTTATCTAGGATAAAATACTATTTAAAGAGAGAGAACGATTAATTTGGAATTAATCAATAAAATAATATATTCGATATATTAAACGAAATTAGATTCTGATGCGGAATTAAAATTATATTTTAATTCGGGCAAACGAGTTAATTTAGAATTAATTCGCTAGCGATGTGAATAGTAATTTTGCTAGGCATAATTATTTAATTAAATTTGATTTAATTACGTCGCAACGGAAAATTCGTTAATTTGGAATTAGCGAACCCGAGCCCGGGAGTGTTTGCGGGCCCACTCGCATTTCAAATCAAGTGGGACCCACAAGTCACATCACGCGTCACATCATTAGTCATTCTTGTGATGAAAGTCACATCAACTTTGAGTGATGTGATGGATGTCACTTTTGTGAGTGATGTGAGTTGTTGGAAGGCTTTAATGCCTTGTACCTTTTTTGAATTGGTAATTGGTATTAGATTTTTAAAATCCAAAAACACAAAAACACAACTCATCTTCTTCTCTCCTTCTCCTCTAACTCACGGCCAAGGGCCATTTTTCTCTCTTTTGTTTTCTCCTTTGCAGAGAACAACAAGAAGCTTAGGAAAGATTTGTGGCAAATTTTTCAAGAGTGCTAGCACACCAAAAGGGTCTTACAAAGGTGATAGGGAAACACATTCATGAGCATGAAATCTCAAATCAAAGCTTGGAGCTTGGAGCTTGAAGGACATCCATGGAGGAGCATGACCGAAACACAAGGAGCACACAAATGGACCTTGGCCGAATGCTATAAGGAAAATTTTTATGTTCTTCGCATCGCAAATCCGATCAAAGTGTATTTTCGCAAATTTACTTTGTTGTATTCGCACTTTTCACCGCTTAATATGATCTTGGTTTGACCTAGAAAACCCAACAGGGAGCGCACTGACATTCATTGTCCTTATGTTGATGATGTATTGCTTCTCGGTAATAACATTCCCATACTATAATCGGTGAAAGCTTGGCTTTCATAAAATTCTCCATGAAAAACCTGAGAGAATCAGGCTTTATTATAGGAATAAAGATCTATTGGGATAGATCTAGAAAGCTGCTGATACTCTCCCAGAGCTCGTATGTTATGAAAATGTACGCGACCTGATGTCTCATATGCTTTGAGCATATGTAGACGCAATCAGGCCAATCCAGGTGATGGTCACTGGATTGAAGTAAAGAACATCCTTGAGTATCTTAGATGAACTAAGGATGCTTTCTGAGAATATGGGGAAATGAGAACTTGAGGTGACTGGGTTCACCGCTGCAAGTTTCCAAACCGATAAAGACGACTGTAAGTCGCAATAAGGGTACATATTTAGTTTGAATAACAGAACAGTGAGCTGTAAATCTTCCAAGCAAGATACTGTTGCCGATTAAACAATAAAAGCGGAATATTGCTACAGCTGAGGCAGCAAAAGAAGCATTTTGGATATATAAATTCCTAATTGGATTAAGAGTAGTTTTGTTAGCAGCTGAGCTGGGCTACAGCACAGGCTAAGGAACCGTGGTCTCATCAACGATTCAAGTATGTACTTCAACTGTTTCATCTACGCCTGATAAAGATTATATATTCCTCGTTGAATATTTTTGGAGAATTGGGTAGGCATGATGTTTTGCTAGAAGCCAACCATGTCTTGTAAATCGGTAAGAACGTGGTACCGAGTACGCACGTATTCGGATAGTCCGATGACCGTATTTACTGCCAACATATCCAGGGATCTCTTGGGTCGCTTCCCAAAGATTAACCGATGACATTTGACTCGAACAGAATTAATCTTGGATTAATTATTAGAGAGAAAATTAATCTGGGATTAATTACGGCAAGAATTAATCTGGGATTAATTGCGGCAAGAATTCATCTGGGATTAAATTCGTCTATAAGAGAGAGAGCGCGATTAATTTGGAATTAATCGTCAAAGTAAATTTAATAGTTAAATTGGATTTTACTATTTAATTTATTTAATTGGGCTAAAATAATATATTAGATATATTAATTGAAATTGGATTTCAATGCGGAATTAAAATTGGATTTTAATTCGCGCAAACGAATTAATTTGGAATTAATTCGCAAGCGACTTTCGTAATAATTTTGCTAGACATTATTATTTAATTAAATTGGATTTAATTACATCGCAATGGAAAATTCGTTTGATCGGATTAAACGAACCCGGGCCCAAAACTAAGTTGTGTGTTGGACAAGCCCACTTTAATTTAGAATTTAAAGTGGTGGGACCCAAAACTTACATCAATTGTTTGACACTTGATGGAAGTTGTTGGCATTAATAAATTGGATGTATTAAACCAACACACCAACCAAGTCAACTAAGTTTAAGAAACTAATTGTTTTGGAAACAACACTATTCATCTTCTCTCTTTCTTGTAAAAAACGTGAGCCTCTTCTCTCCATTGGAATTTTGTTATAAAATTTCAAGCAAGCTAACACTTCAAGAGTTAAAAGAAGGTGATAGGGAAACTCACCCAAGTGTTGGAAACACTCAACAAAGCTTGGAGCCTCAACATTCAAGGAGAAATTTTTGAAATTCCTCAACCGATCATTGTAAATCTTCCTCAACTTCCTTTGATTTTATTCACACATAAATCTTATTTAGGATCCTTGGGCATGTCTAGGACACTAACATTATTGCATTTAGAGTTTTTGATGAACAACATACTGCACAAAATAATTATAGAATGATGAAAGTAATTTTTGATGAATATGATTTATTAGGTAAAATTTAACAATTGGATTTGATAATCCACCTGCAAATACTGCATCAATCACTGATTTAATAGAAATATGCGAATCAAATTTAAAGGGTCGATTTTTCATGTTCGTTGCACATGTCATGTCCTTAATTTATGTGTTCAAGATGGTCTGGAAAAATTATCACCTTTCATTGATCCTATTAAGAAAGCACTTAATTGTATTTGGTCATATTCTCAAGTTAGAAGAGAATGAGCCAAGTTTTGTAAATTAAATGGTATTAAACCGATAAAATTTTCACGAGATGTTCCAACACGTTGGAATTCAACTTATTTTCTTTTATGTCAAACTTTGCAATACAAAGATTCATTATGTAATTTTTTTTCTCAACATGTTCAGCATATCACACTTTTTCCTAGTCAATGGGAGATTTGTGAAGAAATTTTAGATATTTTAAAAGTTTTTAATGATGCTACAAATATTTTTAGCGGAGTTTATTATCCTACAACACATTTATTTATTCTTGAAAGTTTGAATATTGTTGGTACTCTCGATGATATTGTTTTGTTTGAAGCTATTAATGTTATGAAACGAAAATGATTGCATTATTTTAGAGACATTCATTTACTTTATCTTATTGGTGCTGTTTTTTATCCTAAATTTAAATTAAAAGGTTTGAATAGTGCTTTACAAGCTTATTATTGATATTTAGGAATATTAAATGAAATTGATATTACAAGAATAATAGCTAAAATAAAAATTGATTTAATAGAGTTATTTAATGATTATATTAGAAGATATAACTTGCAATCAGTAGGACAATCTAGTAGTAGCGAACCCGTAATGTAAACAAGACTTAGTGCAGGTGATCATTGGTTACTACAACGAAATAAAAAACATAAGGATAACACGACTAATAACCCGGAATAAGATAATTATTTATCTACAAATTTCGAGTTTTCAACTGAAAGTTTAGATAATAAAAATTTTCAAATCCTTGAATGATGGAACCAACATCAAAATGTATATCTTGTATTATCAATTATTGCTAAAGAGATTGGCAGCACTTATTTCCACCGTTGCGGTTGAGCAAGCCTTCAGCATAGGAGGCAATATATTGGATGTTAGAGGGTCTTCATTACATCCAAGCATTCTAGAAGCAACAACATGTGTGGATGATTGGACCCGAGCTAATCTGAGGCAACAACAAGATGTCCCCGATGAATTTGAAGACTTGTTCGACAATGCATATGCAAGTGCAAGCGGAACATAAGCTGAAGGATCAACAGACACTGATAATGATGATTGATAATTAAAGAAATGAAAAATTACAATGCATAAAATATCTTAAAATTGTAATTGAACTACGTGAGCTTTGATTTCTCTCACCCCTGGAGAATACGTAGACAACTTAAGTTTTTAAAAATTTAAATTCAGGCTCTTTAATTTAATAATTTTATTTTTAATTTTTTTAGACAATAATTTTATTTTTAATTTAATGTAAGTTTATTATATAAATTCAAATTCATAATTTTAAATTAATTTTTCAATCTCAATTTTTTTATGTAAAAAAAAAAAAAAAAACTGAATGTAACCAGAACCGAACCGTTCGATTCCGGTTCGAAATCGAACCGGACCGGTGGCCGGGTCTAACTGTGCAATACGCCCTTCCAAACACAACATTAAAGTTTCCACTTTCCAGTACTTTCGAAAATGAAGTAATGACCACACAATTCCAACTTATGCAAGTTAAAGGTTGCAACCAACTACCTGTTACAAGACTTTCTTAAAGTAACTTGAAACTCTAATTCAACACGTTAATGATTATGAAATAAAGCCCCTTATTGAAGCCCATAAGTAAGAGATTCCTAAGTTTCTTGTTCTACAATGGAACTGAGACCAAATCATATTATTCTGGTGCCTAATATTTGCAACAACTAATATGAATATTGCGAATGATAATGTAACTTTGAGCTTATATGTGTAAATGTAAGCAATGAGAAAATAACAAATGCACCTCCTTTTTTAACTTATGAGGTGCCATCATCGAAAAGAACTTTATAAAATCGTTTTCTTTCTTCAGGATCAAATAAACCTCCCAGCTTATCCACACTATCATCTTGCTCAGAAATATCGGTTCTTCCATCCTTACTTTTCTCCGATCTTACTAGCATCATGCCTCTCTTCTTCTTCTTTTCTAAATTCATTAAATGGCGCCTTTGGTTATATTCATGAAGCCCCTCTTGCATCAACTCACCAAATTTATCCTTCACAGCAACAAGGGGATCCTTCTCAATCAATTCTGACCCATTATACGCTTCTCTTAGAAGAACAGTATAAATTTGATACTTATTTGAAACATAGAAAATTCCAGGGTGCTTTAGCATCAAGACATTCAATTTCTCTGGCAAACAAAACTCTCTTTTGAAATGACCTAGCTTTATAATTGACATTTTCTTCCATAGAGTCAATGACAATAACTCGTGCACTAAACCTATTGTCCTCTTCTCCATCTCCTTTGACCCCTCTTCTAAACTTTTAGGATCCACATAAGGTGAGATGTAGGGTGTTGCATTAAATTCACGAAATCTCTCCCATGATTTCACCCAAGTTGAAGGCAAACAACATGAAAAACATGGTTCATTACCCCTCCTGTGAGCTGAGGCTTCAACTGCCGAAGCTGCGAAATCAGGCTTCCATGAAACAAGTTCAATCTCCAGTGAACTCTTTCTCCCACTATAATTAACAAGTCTAAATGTATCCGGGTATTTAGGTAGAAGCCTAATAATATAATCATCCGGAAATCCAAAATTTCGCTTAAACTCATTCAGTTTCACAACATTAAGCCTCTGATTCCTGCTAATCATTAACAATTTGACCAACCGCTCAACATACACTGGTTCCTGCATTTCTTTCACAGACTCCTCCTCTTCTACCAAAGACATAATTCTCTTTGTTAATCGACAGTAATGCTCATTGTTTTCAAAATACACCTCAAAGCAGCAAGGATATTTCTTAAGCCAATTGAGAGCTTTGCCTTGAAGATCAAGAGTCTTGAACTTTTTCTGAAGATAATTAACTGTTGTCACTTGGTTTGGAAGTCGAAGTATTATGTTCTTTATCTGATTATTGACTATCCATCTACGATTTCGTGAGAGAGCTGATTCAAGTTCTGGGTCCTTCTTCATCGACCAAAGAGAGAAACTTCGAAGGAAATGAAAGCATGGCAGGGAATGGATTCTGCTATTGCAAGAGCTCAAGTTCCAGAGATATCTGTTAATAATCCCCATTCTTTACTTATTGTATATTCTCTACCATGCAAAATTCAACCTTTGAAAAAGAAAAAGGATAGTAAATTAAGTATCATATCAAACATCTTGAAACAAACAGAATATGCAGAAGGTGTCCATTTGCTTCTTAAAGTCAGCAAAAATGATCACTGACAATTTGGGTATTCTATATGAACTCAAAGTTGCAGGAAGATGTACATATTTAGGGATGGCAAAAACCGGATCCGGAAATCCGTCTTTTTTAATTTTTTCCATGAAAAGTTCATTCTTTTCAAGCAGTTGTGTGCAAAGGGGAAGATCACTGAGGCTGAACAACTTTTGGAAATTTGTATCTACTGTGGGTTAATTTATAGGCAATGATGTTGAATTCCTTAGCTACTGATTTGGGTAATTACATAACGGTCTTGGATGAGCAGATTTGAATCTATTCAAAGAATTTGTACTTATTCGAATGGAGTCCAAATGTTGAATTCCATAGCTGCTGTTCATGATATGTTTTTAAGAATAATTTTAGAAGTCATAGCTGGAAAACCATTTTTGCCCATTTTCGCCAATCTGGAAAACCAAAAACCATTATTATACTTTAATTCTGTCTTAATCAATCTTTAGCAAATAACAAATTAAAATTTTGGTGTTCACAACATTTTAATATATAAAAATTTAAGACATAACATGAAATAAGTGCTTCACATAGAAGTAGAAAAATCAGTCAAAACAGAAGCAAATCAACATAGTTTAGGAACAAAATGTGGCAAACCCATATGACATTTGGCCGTTTTAACACAAATATGGAAAATCCAGATCGAAACCAATTGTTTCAGAACAAGCATTAACAACAAACAAAAAAGCCCAATTTTTTAAACAACAAACAAAATAACCTGAACGATTGCGTCGAGCAGCAGCCGGCGACGTCGATCAGTAGGCGGCGAGCAACAGGAGTGAAGATGCGAAGAAGAACTGAAGAAGGCTGAGGTTGGAGAAGAAGCAGCGGTTATATTTACGCTCTTAGATTCCAGTCCACTTTTGACAATTTTTTTTTTCTTTTTATCTCCAGTTACATTAATCTTACCTGAGCCATATAATATATTAAATTAATAAATTTATTAAATAAAAAATTTATTACAAAAAATAAATTACATTATAAAATTAAAATATCTCTAAAATTATTTTTTATTAAAAATTAAAATAAGAAACCTTTATAATATAAAAACATAATCTCCTATTAAAATAAGATATATGGCACATAATGTCTATAATTAATTTATTATTAGTAAATTTTAAAATTAAAATATCTCTAAAATTAATTTTAACTAAAATTAATTTTAAATAAGAAATATATTATGATATAAAAATATAATCTCATGTTAAAATAAGAACATTATTAATTTAATTAATTAAAATTTATTAATTTTAAATTATAAAATTTAAAATGATAAACTATTAAAATAAAAAAATATATTATAATAATAAAACATATTATAATTATAATAAAAAAATATGTGCTACTGTATCCCTATAATAAATTTTTTTACTATTAAATTACAAAATTAAAATAAGAAATTATTAAAATAGGAAATCTATTGTAGACACTGTATTTAAGTATTTTTATGCACAGCTGTACGGGCCAAATTTGGTCCAAGATTAATTTCGACATTTCGCCTCAGGCCCACTGCTAAATGCACCCCCGAAACCCCTTAACCGAACCCAAAGACATTGTGCAGGCCCAGGCTCGGAGAAACACCATACGCCAGCCCACGAAACGCTTAGACTCATAAATATTCCTCATAACCCAGTAGTTTTCAGTCTTCATGACTGCCCATAATACTCCTTCATGACACGACCGCTACCAACACACAAAACGTATGTCAATTAACGCATTCATGAATCTCACCTCAAATAGCCTATAAAAAAAACCGAGATCCTGAAGAGGAAAAAAAAAATTACAACCCAAAGCTTAATCATTCTCACCAGAGCCCTCAGAACCTCCGACCCATGGCCCTCACGGGGATCAAGGTAGTCTCTAGTCTTGCTCTTCCATTACTTACAGCTCGTCTTCATCATTGACTTGAGCGTCGGAGTGCCTACGGCACCCACCACACCGGTGGGCAGTAACCTCCACGCTCACTCTGCCTTTGTTTTGCAGGATCATTAGTGCCCCTATCCCTACAAATTCTTTATTGTGGACCTCGGATGAAATCCAGCGTCCACAATTTGGCGCCTACCGTGGGGCCTTAGCGATTCATAGCAGACGAAGATCTCTCAGTCTACGATCCCTTCAACACAGCTGCACATGGCTTCTAGCAGCGATCAGACATTAGATTATATGGCCTCTCAATTGGCCATTCTACAAGAACGATTACGAGTCTTAGAGGAGGAAAATTCAGCCATGCGAATCTCCAATATAACCCTCCAGAAGCAACTGTAGCAAATCTCTTCAACCTCCCGACAACCTGATACTACAGACCTTCCCGGCAATCATACAATCCCCACCAATCTCTTGGGGGCACTCAACAATGTGACAAGTGACAATCTACTATCAGACAACCATCCACAAAATCAAGAAAGAAGTCAACATATTTCCTCAACCGACCAAGCACGTCAAGTTGCCTCCACCATGCGCAAGGAAATGCAGGAGTTCAAAGATGCAATTCTCTTCAGCCTACCTGGTGTCAGACTACCAGTGAGAAAAAGCCGAGCCGACATGATCTCAGATACCCCATTTTTGGACACCATCACTTCCACCGAACTACCAAGGAAGTTCAGTCCTCCAGATATGAAGCTGTATGACGGATCCACAGAACCGAACGATCATGTGATCCATTACAAATACATGATGATGTCGACTGATCTGGCTCCTCATCAATGGGTAGCTGGAATGTGTAGAGGATTCAGAGAAACATTGGCGGGCCCAGCCCTCACTTGGTTCCTCAATCTATCTTACAGGACTATTGGGTCATATCAGGAACTAGCTGATAAATTTGTGGAGCATTTTGCAAGTTCTTGCAAGCTTGAGAAGACCACCAATGACCTTAATGCAATCCAACAACGGAGATGGGAGTCCTTGTGAAGCTACGTGGCTCGCTTCAATAAAGAAAGGATAACAATCCCAGATCTCTATCAGCCTGCTGCAGTGGAAGCATTCAGAAATGGATTACTTTCAGAAAGTGGACTCTATAAAAAGCTCACTAAATTTCAATGCTACGCTATGGATTATGCCATGGCCCGGGCTCAAATTGAGATTAGATGGGAGGAGGATAAAAGAAAAAAGAAAAGAAATAATTCCATCAGCCATCACAATGAGAGAACCTCAAATCCGCCCAAGCGACTCTACAACTGATATGCTAGCAATGTACTTCAATAAAGTGATACTTGATGTAATTAGTCAATAAAAAAAAAGGGGGCTAGATGATCACCAATTGTCGCCTTGGGGACATCATAGCTTCCCAAATAAGTATTCATTGGTTACTTTAGAAAGAAAACTATCATTCACAAAACTCCAACTTAGGGAGAAACCCATTTGCTCCAATCGACCTATATTTACCAACACCTTGCCCAATCGACATGAGAATACCCTCAAAATCCTCCAACATACCCAATCGGCCAATAAGTAAACTCTAGGATTGTCATCTCCTCCATACTACGTGAAAAAAATTATCATATCTTTCAGACGATGAAGGATTGCCATCTCCTCCAAACTACATGGAAGGATTTTCATCTCCTCATTCGACCATGAAAGAACAAGGCGCATTCTTCCAATTTAACCAATTTTCCTACCATTCACCCCATACGACGAAGCAATGTGTCTTGCATTGGAATATCTAGTAGCCTCACTCTACATGTATAAAGACTTGCCATGAGAAGGATGTCCCATACGACAATACACAAATGAATACTTGGCATGGACATCCCAGTCGACATTACCAGATGAAAGAAGGCTTAGTATCTGACAGAGGGTCCACTCGACACGACAAGGAAAAAGTCTTGGCTAGAAGCTGAGGTACCACTCCACACGACAAGGAAGAACTCAAAGCCAGGGGCTGAAGCACCACTCGACACGATAATGAACATATCTTAGTTAAAGGCTAAGGTTCCAGTCGACACGACATGGAGGAAGGATAAATTATTGGCTGAAGTTTCATTCGACACGACAGATAAGTAGGGTGAGTTGCCTAAAGTTCCAATCAACATTACATGGATACATATCATGATGATGCTATCACACTCGACAATACAAAGATGTAGTCTCGGCTCAAGGAAGATGCTTCAAATGAAGATTCATCATAAGGTGAATGTCCCACTGGACACTACACTCAGGTAAATGTCTCACTCGACATGACACGTATGAGGCTTACACTTATTTAAGATCTCATTCGACAGGACATGGATATCAAATTCCTCAGAAGACATGAAAGGTTAGTCATCATATCCACACGACATTGATTTAAAACCGCAAAATCCAGACTACATAGGGAATCTTTTATCATGCCTAGTAGTATGAAAAATCATTTGGACCTCCATAGGTTCACTCGACCGACCTTCATCAGGTTAGGTAGTATGAAAAATCCTTTGGACCTCCATCAGGTCCACTCGACCGACCTTCATCAGGTTAGGTCTCCATCAGGTCCACTCGACCGACCTTCATCAGGTTAGGTAGTATGAAAAATCCTTTGGACCTCCATCAGGTCCACTCGACCGACCTTCATCAGGTTAGGTAGTATGAAAAATCCCTGGCCTTCATCAGATTAAGTAGTATGAAGAATCCATTGGACCTCCATCAGGTCCAATCGACCAGCCTTCATCAGATTAGGTAGTATGAAGAATCCATTGGACCTCAATCGGGCCCAGTCGACCGACCTTCATCCAATCTAGTAGGATGATGACCCTCATGGACCTTCATCAGGTTCATTCGACTGTAGTCCTATGGTCTTCAGACGACATGGTCTCAGACTACAAGTCCTGTAGAATGAGGAATTATACCCTCATTGACCTTAGTCAGGTCTTGTAGAATGAGAAATTATACCTTCATTGACCTTTGTCAGGTCTTGTAGAATGAGGAATGTGAACCCTCATTGACATTCTTCAGGTATAGTAGAGTGAGAAGTGATGACCTTCTTGGACCATTATCAAGTCCATTCG
Source organism: Zanthoxylum bungeanum (assembly GCA_019454045.1). Taxonomy (NCBI): domain Eukaryota; kingdom Viridiplantae; phylum Streptophyta; class Magnoliopsida; order Sapindales; family Rutaceae; genus Zanthoxylum; species Zanthoxylum bungeanum. The sequence goes on from SKCR01024820.1 coordinate 61,043, forward strand.
ACAAGTCCATACGACCGTAGTCTCATGGACCCTCATCAGAAGAATGAGTGATAACCTTCATAGACCTTCATCGGGTCTAGTAGTATGATAAGGAAATACTCTTGGACCATCGTCAGGTCTGTAGAGTGAAGACTTTCATAGACCTTCATCTGGTCCAAACGACATTGAAGAGTCATCTGGTCATTTGACCCGTCGTATGGGAATTATCCTAACCTTCATCTGGTTCAGTCGACCGGGGACTTCACTCATGGACTCATGTCGAGTCAACTAAAGACATGGACTTCCTACAGTCCATACGACAATGTCGTGTGATATAACTTCTGAACCTTCATCTGGTTCAGTCGACCGGGGACATCCACCATGGACTCATGTCGAGTCAAATGAAGACATAGACTTCCTGCAGTCCATACGACAATGTCGTGTGAAACAACTCCTGAACCTTTATCTGGTTCAGTCGACCGGAGACATCCCCCATGGACTCATGTCGAGTCAAATGAAGACATAGACTTCCTACAGTCCATACCACAATGTCGTGTGAAACAACTCCTAAACCTTCATCTGGTTCAGTCGACCGGGGACATCCCCAATGGACTCATGTCGAGTCAAATGAATACATAGACTTCCTACAATCCATACGACAATGTCGTGTGATATAACTCCTGAACCTTCATCTGGTTCAGTCGACCGGGGACATCCCCCATGGACTCATGTCGAGTCAAATGAAGACATAGACTTCCTACAGTCCATACGACAATGTCGTGTGAAACAACTCCTGAACCTTCATCTGGTTCAGTCGACCGGGGAAATCCCCCATGGACTCATGTCGAGTCAAATGAAGACATAGACTTCCTACAGTCCATACGACAATGTCGTGTGAAACAACTCCTGAACCTTTATCTGGTTCAGTCGACCGGGGACATCCCTCATTGACTCATGTCGAGTCAAATGAAGACATAGGCTTCCTACAGTCTATACGACAATGTCGTGTGAAACAAATCCTGAACCTTCATCTGGTTCAGTCGACCGGGGATATCCCTCATGGACTCATGTTAAGTCAAATGAAGACATGGATTTCCTACAGTCCATACGACAATGTCGTGTGAAATAACTCTTGAACCTTCATCTGGTTCAGTCGACCGGGGAGATCCCCCATGGAATCATGTCGAGTCAAGTTATAGACATATATTACACATGTCGTATGACATATATCCTGACCTTCATATGGTTCAGTCGACTGGGTACTTCCCTAATGGCTCTTGTAGAGTCAAGTTCATGATATTGACATTCATCTAGCTCATTCGACTGGACACATCCACGATGAATCATGTAGAGTCAAGTTCATAACTTGACATTCGTTTGGTTCAATCAATAGCAGCATCGACGCTCAGGTACACCTTCATCATATGGTCACGACAAGCACGTCAAATACTCTCCAAGCCAAAGACTCCTTGACTTAGAGAGTATGAGACAAACTGTAAGGGCCAAATTTGGTCCAAGGTTAATTTCGACCTTTCGCCTCAGGCCCACTGCTAAATGCACCCCCTGAAACCCCCTAACCGGACCCAAAGACATTGTGCAGGCCCAGGCTCGGAGAAACACCATACGCCAGCCCACGAAACGCTTAGACTCATAAATATCCCTCATAACCCAACCGTTTTAAGTCTTCATGACTGCCCATAATACTCCTTCATGACACGACCGCTACCAACACACAAAACGTATGTCAATTAACGCATTCATGAATCTCACCTCAAATAGCCTATAAAAAGAACCGAGATCCAAAAGAGAAAAAAAAAGGATTACAACCCAAAGCTTAATCATTCTCACCAAAGCCCTCAGAACCTTCGACCCATGGCCCTCACGGAAATCCACGGGGATCAAGGTAGTCTCTAGCCTTGCTCTTCCATTACTTACAGCTCATCTTCATCACTGACTTTAACGTCGGAGTGCCTACGGCACCCACCACACCGGTGGGCAGTAACCTCAACGCTCACTCTGCCTTTGTTTTGCAGGATCGTTAGTGCCCCCAACCTATAAATTCTCGATTGTGGACCTCGGGCGAAAACCTGTTGGACAATTATGACCCATAGCGTCACTATTTGTACAGATCTTGGTGTTGTTGAACAAATTAACTATGTGACAAAGGAGATTGCACTCTTATCATTTGTGATTAGATCACCTAGATATATAAATGATGAGAGGTCCCTATGATTTGTTCCTGGACAGAGAATGATATGAGACAGTATCAGTCCACGAAGGATAAATCATTGAATATCCCTAGTCAGAGTATTATCGAGATTGGACATCGATAAATACGTAAAAGACTAGTATTACACTTGTGCGTGTTTGTGAGGGCACAACGTCATAGTTCTCATATATTTGGGTATATGATACTCATGCAAGTGTAGTAGGAGGTTGTGTTTCACCGATGGTACAGGAAACAGCTTCGCTCTGGATAGACCCCCCGCGGAATCCCATTGGTAGTATGACTATGTGTCTATGGGAGTCTGTAATCAGGGTAGGTGTATTTGGTCTTAACTTGAGACTTGCACCGCTAATACATACGACAATCAATATACTTTAGTTGAGGTCGTCCAGGGCTTTAACCGGTTCTGTGTACGCTGATACTGTGTATATTGGGAATCATAGTGTGTTGGGTGTGATGTCAAGATGGAAGTGTCACTCCAGTTATATGGAGATGATGGTCACGTAGGATACATAACTTGTTCTCTTAAATGCTCGAGCTATCGGGATATTATGACAAGGTCATGTATATCCGATTATAGAGACTAGTTACCAGACATCCGATATGTGCTTCGTACGGGGCAGACACAATTCCAGCCCCAGGCCTAGCACGTGATTATCCGATACTGGACAGAAATACGCAATACTACGGTATACTACGCTTGATATAGATCGTATATTCCTATAAGGATATTTCCGGAGAATTGGGTAGGCATGGCGCTTTCCTAGAAGCCAACCTTGTCTTGTAAATCGGTATAAACGTAGTACGGGGTACTTACGTGTTCGGATAGTCCGACGACCGTATTTACTGCCAACATATCCGGGGATCTCATGGGTCGCTTCCCAAAGATTCACCGATGACGTATGACTCGCACTTTTATTAATCTGGTATTAATTTGAAGAGAGAGAAAATTAATCTGGGATTAATTACGGATATATTTTATATGGGATAAAATATTAATTAAAGAGAGAGAACGATTAATTTGGAATTAATCGATAAAATAATATATTCGATATATTATGCGAAATTGGATTTCGATGCGGAATTAAAATTAGATTTTAATTTGGGCGAACGAATTAATTTAGAATTAATTCGTTAGCGACGTGAATAGTGATTTCACTAGGCGTAATCATTTAATTACGTCGCGACGGAAAATTCGTTAATTTGGAATTAGCGAACCCGAGCCCGAGATTATTTGCGAGCGCATTCGCATTTCGAATTCGAGTGCGGCACGCAAGTCAAATCGAGCGTCAAATCATTAGTCACATCAAGCGTCAAATCACTTGTCACTTTGAGTGATGTGACTTGACAACATGTCACTTTATTAAAGTGATGTGAGTTGATGTGAATAGTGAAAGGTGGTTGAAAAGTATTATTTGCTTTTTGACTTTTTGATAAAAGGAAAATGCTTTATGTATTTGTTTTGTTTTTGGAAAATAAAACAAATATATATATATTACATTTTCTTTTATCATTTTTCTCTCTCTCCCTTTACGTTTTTATGGTTTATGGAGCCAAAACAATTAGCCTCTATCTCTCTCGGTCTTGGACCGATTTCTTCTCTATTTTTTCTGGTTCTGCCGAGTAAAATGGAGAAGCTAATGACCTTGTTGCAAGATCTAAGTGCTAGCACATTCATGGAGGAATACAAAGGTGATAGGGAAGTGTCTTCATGAGCATGGAATCAACAAAAGCTTGGAGCTATAAAATACATCCATGGCCGAATCAACAAGGAGGAAGACAAGCCCAAACCGCGCAGTCCAGCAGTTCAAGGAGCTCACTGCCGAGCTTCAACAAAGAGGAAGAAGTGGCTTGTTCCTCGTAGCATCAAACCGTTCAATATGAGTATGTTTTCCGCCTTACTCCTTTGTGTATTCATGCGTGTTTCATGCTTATTTGATGGATCTTGGGACCTAATTAGAAACCAACAATGGTATCTTTGAGCTTTGATCAAGCATGAAAAAGTTAGGGTTAAAATTGGGTAAACTCGATTTAAGCATGATTTGGTTGAATTGTTTGATGAAGTATGCTTGAATGAGGTTGAATTGAAGTTGTGTATGTTCAATTTCATGAAATTGGATTGGATCCATTTTTCCCCAAAATTTTGGGCATGGCCGAAATTGAAGAACCCTAATTTCTTGGTGATTTTTGTTTGTTTGATCATTGGATGACTTAAAACAAGTGGGTAATGTTGTTTTGAAGTTCAATTGGATTGAATTTTAATTTGGAACAATTTTTCCCTTTTAAAGTAGGCTTGGCCGAATTCTTTGATTTTGAAATTCATGGTGTTTTTTTATTTTAATTCATTGGATGAGTTGAAATGATTTGGGAAATGATGATTGTGGATTCAATTGGATTGAAACCGAATCGGAATGCAAAAACCCCCTAATTGCCGAGAATAAAGTAGCATGTATTGGGTTTGATTTTGATGAAATTGTGTTGGACACTATTTGATATTAAAGTGCATGATTAATTATGTTAATTGATGTTTTAGAAATGTTAATTGGGTAATTAATTGTGTATTACACTTAGGTTAATTAATTATGGAATTTGGAATTTTATAAATTAATTAATTTGGGCTTATTTTGGAAATTGGGCCTTAATAGGTTGTAATTGGGCTTTTGGGCTTGGTTGTACCAAGTTAGGTTTAGGCCAATCTGGTTGGACCCAATTGGGCCCAAAACCGCATCCAAAAAGTCCAATTATGACTTAATGGACCTTAATTATTTAATTGGGCCTAATGGGCCAAAATTAATTTAAAGGCTTATGGGGTAACTCCCGGATTGGATTTTGGTTATTCGGTTTGACCCGAGTTGACCAAAAGTCCACGCTTTAAAGAAATTAATTAAAAGCCCATTGGACTTTAATTAAATAAACATTAGATGTTAATCGGGCTTTGAGACCCGTTGCGATTAAATTTGGAATTTAAGTCGTAAAGGTTCGTTAATAAAAGTGTAATATTTAATTTAGAATTAAATAGTGAATTAGAATTAAATGCGTATTAAATTGGATTTAATTATGTAGTTTAATTTAATTCGATAATTCGTACTTTGAGTACTTATTCACAAAACGAGTTTGACTCGAGCAAAAATCAAATCGTTGTTTGAACATTGGATGATCACTAATTATCAGATTAATTAATTGGATTAGATTGATTGATAACATGCTTGTATGAATACATGGTTGCGATGCATGAATAATGTATATCGGATGGATATTAGATGGGTGGGGCAATTTTAGAAATTATTGTAATAAATTTGATTTATTAATTGGACATGCGTGTCCAGCCTTATCACCTCTATACTCTTTGTATTCTCTTCTCACCTATTCCCTTCAATGTAAATGAGGTTTCTTTAGAAGTGTAGTGTAACGGGTAGAAGTAAATACATTTGCTAGTTGGAGAGAGAAAATGAGAGATTTGATCTAGGATCAATGTAAAGTATCCATCCGCATATCATTATTATTTTATTTCATATGTGTTTTATTATGTGTTTAGAATGCATGTTTAAGGGTGTATGATGATGAGACCTTAACAAAGATAATAAATTGGTTGCCAATTTGCACGCGAAAAACCCTCGTTCAATATTAAGCGTCTTTCCTTCCATTGAGTGATTCTCACTCAAGATCCTAGACGACATTGGTTTGTTGGCCAAAGTCAAGGCCTTTGTCTATCGAAAATGTGTTTGAATTCACGAAGGCTTTGTTCCATATCAGTGTCTTGTCCAAGTTGTGGTTTGTTGGCAAAGTCAAGACCACTTCTTGTCCATCGACATTGATTACGAAGATTTCCATGGTCAATGGGTCGCGCTTGACTGGGATCACTAAGTTTGTTGTGCCAAAGCCAAGGCTTAGTTGATTCAGAGGAAAAAGGTTAGGTAATACATTGGATGTATTGGCATATATAAGATATATGTTTCGGACTTGGATGTCCCCCTACCGGATCTAGGAATTAGATTAGATCCAATCGATCTTAGAGATCTACCTAGTTAATTATCATACAATTTGTTGGCCAAAGTCAAGATTGTGTGATATTTAACGGGATCCTAGCCCACTAGGAAACGCGGTTTCCCGAGTACTCGACAGAGGGTTAGAGGCTTGCCGAAAAATAGTGGGAGGCAAGAATTGAATTTGCATTATTCGTTCAATTACTCGCCGTACGCGCTCATTCAAATTATTTCGTTGTTAGATTAAATGTTAGTTGGACTAATATTTAAATTGTTGTTTTAATTAACAGTTGGACTGTATTATAGTTGATTATATATAATTGGATTATATTAATCAATATATTTGAATTAATTAATTTCAGTTTACAGTTGATTTTATAATTTGATTATAGTAATCAATGTAATTGAGGTTAATTAATTTAGATTATATTTGATTATATAGTTGGACTATTATATTCATTATAATAAATAGTACCACAAATCATTGATTAAATAGTTGGACTATTGAAATCAAGATATAAAAATGAAAGATTAATGTTTAAGACATAATCCTGGGTGAAAATGTATTTAAACGACTTTAATTTTCAAATTGGGAATAGATTTCATGATGGTCCTGGAAAAATAATAAGTTATTTTATTTGATAAAATAATATATTAAGCCTAAGCCTGGGGTTAAGCAAATAAGTGGAACATGATATTTGGAATATTCATGTAATGATAACTTTAGTGCTTAATCCATAATACTTGTCATATAGACTCCTTAATTTCTTTATCAGAACTAAGGATTAGATTCTTAAAGTATGATATTGAAATTGAAGGATATTCAAAGATTAGATCTTAGAAGTACTTTTAAAATTGCAATAAATAATTCTTGGAGAATTAATGACTATTCTCAAGGAGACAAAGTCAAAGTTTGCAATTAGGCAAGTAGTGCAAGGCACACCTTACCTTGAATATTCTTGAAACCCGAGGCTTGGCCGAAGGCTACCGGAATATTGAAAATGACAAAGGCAAAATCATTATAATCTTCTAGGAAGATAAAATGACATATCCCAAGAAGGAATTGAAGACGAGCAAGGCTCTAACTTCAAAAATGATTGTCATAATTATGTTCACAGCTAGTATTAAAATTAGATTTTAGATACTTAGTGTGGTACATAAAATAAATATATTGATGTTCAGAATCTGTTTTGAACAGGATACTGACTTCGATTGAGAATTATCTGCGAATTGGAAACGGGACGAAAGTCGCTGTTTTAACCGTAGATAGCCAAATTTAGGAACTACCCTCGGATGTGTACCTAAATTTGGAAACTGTTATAATGTAACTAGTTTGACTAGAAACATTATCTTCATATCGCGTATAACCCACTGCGGGTGTACCTTTATATTCTAGAACACTAAAGTGTTTCATTATATAAAGATGATATTGAGATAAACACATTAGATGTGAATAACAGAATTTATATTTTGAATATAAATAATATCTCAAATATATAACATGACAAATAAATAGCTCAAACTGATTTGATCAATTAAGAAACTAATTGTGGCATAGTTGTCAGGGACACTATCAAACAAGAATCGTATATCCGTACTTTTGAAGAGCGGGTACCATGACTAATTTGATTTCAATCAAATAAAGTCTACGAATCTAGTTTATTGGGCAAATTGCCTAAAACACTATTTACTTGGTAAAAGTGTAAATGACACCGATCTGTTAGCCCTACTTCATAGTGAAGCCAGTGGGCCCATGTCTAGCTAGGCTAGATATGGATATGAATATTTTGTGACCTATACGGATGTGGCATCGCGATATGGTTATGTGTTTCTTTTGAAACACAAATCGGAAACTTTTAAGTTTCGACACGAAATAGACAAACAGATCGGCTAAAGTATGAAACCGTCACGGTAAGACCGTAATGGAAAATACTTAAGCAATAAGTTTCTAGTATACTTGAAAGAGTATAGTATTCTTTCAAATGAGGACTCCTCCCGGAACACGTCAGTTTGACGGTGTGTCCGAACAGGATTAACCGAATTTTGTTAGACATGATAAGGTTAATCACGAGTCGCTCTGAGCTACCATTTCCTTCAACGGATAAGCATAAACAATGCAGAACTTATTTTGAATAAGGTTCCATAAATATCTATTTGACAGATAACATATTAGATATGGACGGAAAAAGAAACCAAGTTTCACATTTCTGTAAGATTTGGGATGCTAGGCATACGTTTGGATGATACCAAACAAGAACCCAAATTGGATAAGTGCCAAATGTAGGTAATCATAGGGATACCATAAGTATTGTACTTATACATCTCACATGAGAACAATTAGATTGTTGCTCACCATGCGGTTTTCCTTAGAGGAATATCGATATGCAGTGGTAAGTGGGAGGATAGTATAACTCGATGAAAAATCGGAGTAATACTGTTCAAGGCACCGAATCTTAATGGAACACAAATAGTTCATCAAAGATGAAACTATTCTATAAATCTTCGAATACACAAGAACCACGTATGTCGGAGAGAGTCAGAAAACAACCTAGGGTATGGGTTTCTGATCTCACCTCATAAAGATATTAATCTTATTGAGGTATACCAACTGACTACGTATGAGGAAGTGATACAAGGTATCGACTCCTTATTATGACAAAGTGTCATGAGTCCGAAATGGATTCCATGTAAGTTAACCAGTTTGGATACTAGTTAATCTACCACAAGGCATTGTGCCTATTGGTACTTTATGAGTCTTCAAGAAAGACGTACATGGATGGCAACATACCAACGTACTAAGCTAGGCTTGTAGCGGAAAGATATCGTTACCAACATTGTGTTGATTACGATTTAACCTTTTACCTGTTGCCACGGTAGATCCATTTGGATAATGCTTGTTGTTCGATCCATGTTTGGATTGAAGCAAGCATTAGGTTATTGGAACTATCGTTTTGATGTAATCATAATGGTTTATGATTTAATTCAAAACGAATAGATTCTTGTGTATATAAGAGGGTTAGTGGGAGCACACTGACAGTGGCTGTCCTATATAAAATAATGATAATACGTCATTTCTTGGAAATGATATTCCCATAAAATAACTATCGGCGAAAGCTTGGCTTTCGAAATACTCTCCGAGAAACCGTACATTGAAAAATGTATGCGACCCGGTGTCTCATACGCTTTGAGCATTTGGATTCACAAACAGGCCAATCCGAGTGATAGTCACTGGATTGATGTTAAGAACATCCGTTAGTATCTTAGAGAACTAAGGATGATGTCTTAGTCTATGGAGATGGAGAACTTGAAGTGACTAGGATCACTGTAGCAAGTTTCATATAACCGATAAAAACGACTAAAAGTCGCAAACGAAACTATACAGTTTGAAGAACGATACAGTGAGCTGGAAACCTTCAAAGCAAGATACTGTTACCAAATAAACAACAAATGCGGGTTAATTGCAGCAGCTGAGGCAGCAATAGAAGCCATCTGGGTCAATAACAAATCTAATTAGATTAGATATAGTTCTGTTAGCAGCTGAGCTAGGCGTCAGCACAGGCTAAATAATTAATGGTCTCATCAACGATCCAGATACATACTTCGATATTCATCTGATTCATTGGATCATACATCGTGGCGATGTGATGATCGAATAAATCGCGTCAAGATGATATTCATGAAAATCCGCTGATGAAAGTCTTTTCTCAGTAATTTGAGCCAACCGTACATAGTTCGGGTGTCAGAGACTCGAGTGACTGGCTGTTGGTTATTATCTAGGTCCCAAGATCAAACAAGCAATGAAAAACAATGCGTGAATACATCAACGGAGGTAGCAGAATACTCACATCGATCGGTTGAGTCGATTTGAAGACGAATCAAGCCCAAAATGCTCACTGCCTTAGGCGCCACTGGTGGCAGTCCACTGCCTTCCAAATCTGAAATTTGAGATGCGAAACGGAGCTTCAAGCCTCGTCCGATGGATCCCGGCTCATGGGCGAACCTCCCTACCACATTCGCAAGACTCGTAAGTGTGCTAGCACTTGATTTCTCACCATGAAAAACCACTCTTGGCTTGCCTTGTTCACGCCATTTTGGCTCAAAACCAGTGAGTTTATTTTGTGTTTTGGCGTGAGGAAGGAGAGAGAAAAGAGAGAGAAGAAAGTTGTAATGTTATATGGTGAAAAGCTTTTCCAAAAAGCTTTAGATATTTTTCCATAAAATATATATTAAAACATTTACCAAATGATTAATTAAAATCAAAAGTAAATATTTCCCTCCAAACACTATTACAACAACTCACATCACTATTCACATGTCACTTTAATAAAGTGACTTGATGTAAGTCTTTCAATCAATCAACTCAATCACATCAATCAATCACATCACTCAAAGTGACATTTGATTTGACGCTTGATGGGACGATTGATTTGACGCTTGATGTGACTTGCGATGCCGCACTTGAATTCGAAATACGAATGCGCTCGCAATCACACTCGGGCTCGGGTTCGCTAATTCCAAATTAATAATTTTTCCGTCGCGTCGTAATTAAATGATTACGGCTAGCGAATTCACTATTCACGTCGCTAACGAATTAATTCTAAATTAATTCGTTCGCCCGAATTAAAATCTAATTTTAATTCCGCGTCGAAATCTAATTTCGTTTAATATATCGAATATATTAATTTACCGATTAATTCTAAATTAATCGTTATCTCTCTTTAGACGATATTTTATCCTAGATAAAATATCTCCGTAATTAATCCTAGATTAATTTTCTCTCTCTTCTATATAATCCCAGATTATTCAAGAGTGCGAGTTGTGCGTCATTGGTGGATTATCGGGAAGCGACCCATGAGATCCCCGGATAATTTGGCAGTAAATACGGTCGTCGGAGTATCCGAATCACGTACGTACCAAGTACTACGTTTTACCGATTTACGAGACAAGGTCGACTCCTAGCAAAGCACCAAGTCTACCCAATTCTCCGGACATATCCATTTAAGAATATTTAGATCTGTATCAAGCGTAGTATACTAATGTATTGTGTGTATCGGCCCAGTATCGGATAGTCACGTGCTAGGGCTGGGGCTGGATAAGTGTCTACCCCGTCCGAAGCACATATCGGATGCCTGGTAACATAGTCTCTATAATCGGATATTCATGACCTAGTCACAATATCCTGATTGGTTGCGCAACACTCAAGAGCACTAGTACCGTATCCTGCGTGACATCATCTCCACTATGAATGAAGTGATACTTCCGTCTTGACATCACACCCAATACACCACGACTCTCTGATAAACCAGAAGTGGTGTACGCAGAACCGGTTAAAGCCCTGTACCACCAAGACCAAAGTCTACCGATTATCGCAAGTATTAGCGATGCAAGTCTCAGGTTAAGACTATACACACCTACCTTGATTTCGGCCTCCCATAGACACATAGTCATAATACCAATGGGATTCCGAAGGGTCTATCCAGAGCAAAGCTGTTTCCCGTACCATCGGTGAAACACGACCTCCTATCGCACTTGCATAAGTATCCAATACTTATATATATGAGAACTATGCCGTTGTGCCCTCACAACGCATACAAGTGCAATACTAGCCTATTCCGCATTATCGATGTCCAGTCTCGATAATACTCCGGTTAGGGATATTTAATGATTAATCTTCGGGGACTGATACTGTCTCATATCATTCTCAGTCCAGGAACTAATCATAGGGACCTCTCTTCATTTATATATCTATGGTGATCTAATCACAAATGAGAGAGAGTGCAATTTCTTTGTCACATAGTTAATTTGCTACAACAACACAATGATCTGTGCAAATAGTGACGCTATGGGTCATTTTGTCCAACAATCTCCCACTTGGCACATAGCCAGTCACTCAAGTGTCCCACACCCGAACTATGTACGGTTCGCTCAAATTGCTGAGGAAAGGTTTTCGTCAGCGGATTTGTTTGATTATCGTTTGACGCGATTTACACGATCATCACATCGCCACGATGTATGATCCGAACGAATCAGATGATATAGAAGTATATATCTGGATCGCCGATGAGACCTTAATTTAGTTCCTGCTAGTCGCTGTGCTGAAGTAGCTTAGCATCGCTACAGAATATATCTCAGCTATCCAATTAGATTTATTTTTCGATCCAAATGGCTTCTATTGCTGCCTCAGCTGCAGCAATATTCCGCATTTGTTGTTTATTCGGCAACAGTTATCTTGCTCGGAATATTTCCAGCTCGCTGTCCCAGTGTTCAAACTTTATAGTATCTCAGTATTTATTGTTTGGAAACTTGCAGCGGTGATCTCAGTCACTTCAAGTTGTCCTTCTCCATAGTTTAAGACAACATCTTTAGTTCTCTCAGATACTAACAGATGTTCTTAATGTTCAATCCAGTGACTATCACTTGGATTGACCTGATCGTGACTCCATATGCTCGAAGCGTATGAGACACCATATCAAGTACATTTTAAATGTACAATTTCCAGAGAGTGTTAACAACTCCAAATCTATCCCAGTAGATCTTTATTCCTTGAATAAAGGTTGTTACTCCCCAGAATTCTACGGAGAATTTCTATTGAAAGAATATCTATGAAAGCCAAGCTTTCACCAATTGTTTTATGGGAATTTCATTGTCAGTGCCCTCCCACTAACCTCCTTATATATATATACACAGAATTATTTCGTTTTGAGTCAAATCATAAACCATTATGATTATTTCAAAACGTCAGTTCCAAGAACCTTATGCTTGCTTCAATCCAAACATGGATCGAATAACCCGCAAACCTTGTTTGTCGGTTATACAAAATCGTCAGAATGTTATAAACATTCTCCAAAAGGTTTCCTTTTCAGGAAAGCAATTTTGATCTATAACTGACACATTTCATAAATGAAATACGCAGTTATCAACAAGCATCTTCAAAATGGATTTACCATGGCAACAGGTAAAAGGTTGAACCGTTATTAACACAATGTTGATAACGATACCTTTCCGTCAAAAGCCCAGCTTTGTACGTTGGTATGTTGCCTTCCATGTATGTCTTCCTTGAAGACGTTTAATGTACCAATAGGCACAATGCCTTGTGGTACAACAACTAGCATTCAAAATAGTTGTTATACATGGAATCCATTTCGGACTCATGGCAATTTGCCATAATAGGGAGTCGATACCTCGTATCACTTCCTCAAAACGTAGTCGGTGGATATACCTTCATAAGATTGACATCTTTATGAGGTTAGATCAGAAACCCATACCCTAGGTTGTTTTCTGACTCTATCCGATCTACTAGTTTCTTGTGTATTTGAAGATTAATGGTATAGATTCATCATTGATGAACTATTTGTGTTCCATTAAGGACTTCGTGCCTTGAACAGTATTACTCCGATTTTCATCGAGTATCACTATCCTCCCACTGACCACTGCATATCGGTATTCCTCTCAGGAAAAACCGCATGGTGAGCAACAATCACATTGTTCTCATGTGAGATTTACAAGTACTATACTTAAGGTTTCCTTGAGGATAACCTATATTGGCACTTATCCAATTTGGGTTCTTAGTTTGGTATCATCCAAACGTTATGCCTGGCATACCCAAATTATTAGGAGTGAGAAACCCCGTTTCTTTCCTGTTCATATCCTATATGATATCTGTCAAACAGATTTATATGGAACCTTATTCTAAATAAGTTTTGCACTGTTAATATATATCCTATTGAAGGAAACAGTAGCTCAGAGCGACTCGTGATAAACCTTATCATGTCCAACAAAATTCGGTTTTAGTTCGGACACATCGTCTAACTGACGTGTCTCGGGAGGAGTCCTCATATGAAAGAATACCGTACTCTTTCATGTACATATGAAACTTACTGCTTAAGTATTTTTCCATTACGGTCTTACCGTGGCGGAATGATACTATAGCCGACCTGTTAATTTACTTCGTGTCGAAACTTCAAAAGTTTACGATCTGTGTTCTTCAAAAGAAACACATAACCACAACGTGATGCTACATCCGTCAAGGTCACGAAATATTCATGTTCACATCTAGCCTAGCTAGACATGGGCCCACTTACTTCACCATGAATAAGGCTAACAGATCGGTGGCCCTTATACTATTACCAAGTAAATAGTATTTTAGGTACTTTACCTTATAAACTAGATTTGCAGACCTTATTTGAATAGTCAAATCAGTCCTAGTACCCACTTTTCAAAAGTGTGGATATACGAGTCTCGTTTAATTGTGTCCTAGACAACAATGCCACAAATAAGTCTCTATTGATCAAATCAATTTGAGCTATTTATTTGTCATTATTATATGTTTGAGATTTTATTATATTCAAAATATAAATTCTGTTATTCACATCTAATGTGTTTATCTCAGTATCATCTTTATATAATAAAACACTTAGTGTTCTAGAATATAAAGGTTTATCCAGAATGGATTAAACACTGATATAGAGATAATGTCTCTAGTCAAACTAGTTACATTATAACAGTTCATAATTTAAGTACATACCCAAAGGGTAGTTCCTAACTTAGGTATCTACGGTCGAAACAGCGACTTTCGTCTTGTTTCCGATTCGCAGAGAAATCTCGGCTTGAAGTCAGTATCCAGCTCATAGCGGATTCTGAACATCAATACATATATTTTATGTACCACACTAAGTATTTAAAATCCAATTTCAATACTAGTAGTGAACATAACTTTAACAAATATTTTTAAAGTTAGAGCCTCGCCCTTTCTTTAATTCCTTCGTGTCTTCCATATCCAAATGGTAGTCACTTTGGGATATGTCAATTATCTTTTCAATATTTCACAAACCTTTGGCAAGGCCTTGGGTTTCGGAATATCGAAACGATGTGCACCTTGTGCAACACGCCCAATTGCAAACTTTGACTTTTCACCTCTAGAATAGTCAAATCAATTCTCTAAGAATTATTAATTGCAATTTAATACTTTTAAATCTAAAGATAGATTTATGATAAGTATATTAATTAAGCACTAAAGTCATCATCACATAAATCTTCCAAAGATTTTATGCTCTACTTACTTGCTTAATTATGGCCTAAATATAACAAGTTATTTTATCCAATAAAGTAACCTATTATGAATTCCCAATAAAATTAAATCATTTAAAACATTTAATCCAATGATTATATATTTTAAATATTCAAATTTTCAATTCTTTCTTGATTTCAATAGTCCAACTATTTAATCAATTTAATAAGGTACTATTTATTATAATGATTACAATAATCCAATTATTTAATCAACTATAATTTAAATATTGATTACTATAATCTAATTATAAAATCAACTATCATTTTATTCAATTATATTGATTACTATAATCCAATTATAAAATCAACTATATATCGAATGAGTTTGTATATAGTCCAACTATATATATTTTTAAAACAACATAAAATATTAGTCCAACTAATACTTTTGATTAATATGACGAGTAAAATATAGATGAGCGCGTTTAGCGAGTATTCGAACGAATGTTGCAAATTCAATACTTGCCTCCCACTATTTTTCGTCGAGCCTCTAACCCTCTGTCGAGTACTCGGGAAACCGTGTTTCCTAGTGGGCTAGGATCCCGTTAAATATCACACAATCTTGACTTTGGCCAACAAATTGTATGATAATTAACTAGGTAGATCTCGAAGATCAATTGGATCTCATCCAACTCCTAGATCCAGTAGGTGGACATCCAAGTCCCAAACATATATCTAATATATGCCTATATATCGAATATATACCCTAACCTTTTTCCTCTGAATCAACTAGGCCTTGGCTTTGGCACAACAAACCTAGTGATCCCAGTCAAGCGCGGACCCATTGACATGGAAGCTTCGTAATCAATGTCAATGGACAAGAAGTGGTCTTGACTTTGGCCAACAAACCACAACTTGGACACGACACCGATATGGAACAAAGCCTCGTGATTAAAACACATCTTTGACGGACAAGGGCTTGACTTTGGCCAACAACCCCTGCCAATCTCGGATCTTGAGTAAGAATCACTCAATGGAAGGAAAATAAACGCTTGATATTTAACGAGGGTTTTTCGCGTGCAAATTGGCTACCAATTTAATTATCTTTGTTAGGTCTCATCATCATACACCCTTAAACATGCATTCTAAATACATAATAAAGCGAGTATGAAAATAAATAATAATGATATGCGGATGGATACTTAACACATTGATCCTAGATCACTCTCCCTTTCTCACTCAAGCTAGCACTTGTATTACTTCTACCCGTTACACTACACTTCTAAAGAAACCTCATTTACATTGAGGGGAATAGGTGAGAAGAGAATACAAAGAGAATAGAGGTGATAAGGCTGGACACGCAGGTCCAATTTAATAAATCAAATTTATTACAACAATTTCTAAAATTGCCCACCCATCTAATATCCATCTGATATACATTATTCATTCAACACAACCACGTATTCACACACATAAGCATGCTATCAATCAATCTAATCTAATCAAATTAATTAATCTGATAATTAAGTGATCATCCAATGTTCAAACAACGATTTGATTTTGTTCGAGTCAAACTCGTTTTTGCGAATAAGTACTTAAAGTACGAATTCATGAATTAAATTAAACTACATAATTAAATCTAATTTAACATGTATTTAATACTAATTCACTATTCAATTCCAAATTAAATATTACACTTTTATTAATAAACCTTTTACGATTTAAATTCCAAATTTAATCGTAACGCGTCTCAAAGACCGATTAACGTCCAACGTCAATTCAATTAAAGTCCAATGGGCTTTTAATTGATTTCTTAAGGCGTGGACTTTTGGTCAACTCGGGTCAAACCGATAACCAAAGTCCAATCCGGGATTTACCCCACCCCATAAGCCCATAAATCAATCTTGGCCCATTAGGCCCAATTGAACTTTAAAGGTTCATTAGTCGCATTTGGGCTTTATGGTTAAGGTTTTGGGCCCAATTGGATCCAATCCATTTGGCCTAAACCCAACTTTGTACAACAAAGCCCAATAAGCCCAATAACAACTTTAATAGCCCAAATCCAATTTTAAGGCCTCAAATAATTAAATTACATAAATCCAATTTAGCAATTTAATTACCTAAAGTGTATAATATGATTAATCACCTAAATCAACATTTCCAAAACATCAAATTAGTCCAATTATCAACTCAATTCATTATCATATGTCCAACACACAAATTGAAAATCAAACCCATTACATGCTTTTAATGCTCTCGGCCAAGGAAGGTAATTTTTTCCGATTTGAATTCAATCCAATTAATTCCACAATCGACATCGAATAACTTCCCGAATGATTTCATACACATCCAATGTCCAAAAAATCAAAATCCAAGACATTAAAGGGCATAGGCAATTCGGCCAACATATAGAATTTAGGGTTTTTGTTCAAATTTAAAATTAAATCCAATTCAATCTTAAATTAACATCATCCAACATGATTCCAACTCATCAAATGAACCAAAATCAAAAATTCCATGGATTCCAAATCAACAATACATTCGGCCAACACCATCAAATTGGGGAAAATTGTTCCAAACACATTTTCTTGAAATTGATTAAATCAATCTTCAATACAACAACATTTAAACATGCTCAATCATCCAATTTCATAAAATCATGCTCAAATCCAAAATACCCAATTTTAAGCCCTACATTTTTCATGCTTGAACCTAAGCTCTTGATGCCATTGTTGGTTATTATCTAGGTCCCAAGATCAAACAAGCAATGAAAAACAATGCGTGAATACATCAACGGAGGTAGCGGAATACTCACATCGATCGGTTGAGTCGATTTGAAGACGAATCAAGCCCAAAATGCTCACTGCCTTAGGCGCCACTGGTGGCAGTCCACTGCCTTCCAAATCTGAAATTTGAGATGCGAAACGGAGCTCCAAGCCTCGTCCGACGGATCCCGGCTCATGGGCGAACCTCCCTACCACATTCGCAAGACTCGTAAGTGTGCTAGCACTTGATTTCTCACCATGAAAAACCACTATTGGCTTCCCTTGTTCACGCCATTTTGGCTCAAAACCAGTGAGTTTATTTTGTGTTTTGGCGTGAGAAGAAGAGAAAAAGAGAGAGAAGAAAGTTGTAATGTTATATGGTGAAAAGCTTTTCAAAAAGCTTTAGATATTTTTCCATAAAATATATATTAAAACATTTACCAAATGATTAATTAAAATCAAAAGTAAATATTTCCCTCCAAACACTATTACACAACTCACATCACTATTCACATGTCACTTTAATAAAGTGACTTGATGTAAGTCTTTCAATCAATCAACTCAATCACATCAATCAATCACATCACTCAAAGTGACATTTGATTTGACGCTTGATGTGACGATTGATTTGACGCTTGATGTGACTTGCGATGCCGCACTTGAATTCGAAATACGAATGCGCTCGCAATCACACTCGGGCTCGGGTTCGCTAATTCCAAATTAACAATTTTTCCGTCGCGTCGTAATTAAATGATTACGCCTAGCGAATTCACTATTCACGTCCCTAACGAATTAATTCTAAATTAATTCGTTCGCCCGAATTAAAATCTAATTTTAATTCCGCGTCGAAATCTAATTTCGTTTAATATATCGAATATATTAATTTACCGATTAATTCCAAAATAATTGTTATCTCTCTCTAGACGATATTTTATCCTAGATAAAATATCTCCGTAATTAATCCTAGATTAATTTTCTCTCTCTTCTATATAATCCCAGATTATTCAAGAGTGCGAGTTGTGCGTCATCGGTGGATTATCGGGAAGCGACCCATGAGATCCCCGGATAAGTTGGCAGTAAATACGGTCGTCGGAGTATCCGAATCACGTACGTACCAAGTACTACGTTTTACCGATATACGAGACAAGGTCGACTCCTAGCAAAGCACCAAGTCTACCCAATTCTCCGGACATATCCATTTAAGAATATTTAGATCTGTATCAAGCGTAGTATACTAATATATTGTGTGTATCGGCCCAGTATCGGATAGTCACGTGCTAGGGCTGAGGCTGGATAAGTGTCTACCCCGTCCGAAGCACATATCGGATGCCTGGTAACATAGTCTCTATAATCGGATATTCATGACCTAGTCACAATATCCCGATTGGTTGCGCAACACTCAAGAGCACTAGTACCGTATCCTGCGTGACATCATCTCCACTATGACTGAAGTGATACTTCAGTCTTAACATCACACCCAATACACTACGACTCTCTGATAAACCCAGAAGTGGTGTACGCAGAACGGTTAAAGCCCTGTACCACCAAGACCAAAGTCTACCGATTATCGCAAGTATTAGCGATGTAAGTCTCAGGTTAAGACTATACACACCTACCTTGATTTCGGCCTCCCATAGACACATAGTCATAATACCAATGGGATTCCGAAGGGTCTATCCAGAGCGAAGCTGTTTCCCGTACCATCGGTGAAACACGACCTCCTATCGCACTTGCATAAGTATCCAATACTTATATATATGAGAACTATGCCGTTGTGCCCTCACAACGCATACAAGTGCAATACTAGCCTATTCCGCATTATCGATGTACAGTCTCGATAATACTCCGGCTATGGATATTTAATGATTAATCCTTCGGGGACTGATACTGTCTCATATCATTCTCAGTCCAGGAAATAATCATAGGGACCTCTCTTCATTTATATATCTATGGTGATCTAATCACAAATGATGAGAGTGCAATTTCTTTGTCACATAGTTAATTTGCTACAACAACACAATGATCTGTGCAAATAGTGACGCTATGGGTCATTTTGTCCAACACTGGCTATAGGACAAGTGGGAGATTGTTGGACAATTATGACCCATAGCGTCACTATTTGTACAAATCATGGTGTTGTTGTACAAATTAACTATGTGACAAAGGAGATTGCACTCTTATCATTTGTGATTAGATCACCTAGATATATAAATGATGAGAGGTCCCTATGATTTGTTCCTGGACAGAGAATGATATGAGACAGTATCAGTCCACGAAGGATAAATCATTGAATATCCCTAGTCAGAGTATTATCGAGATTGGACATCGATAAATACGTAAAAGACTAGTATTACACTTGTGCGCGTTTGTGAGGGCACAACGTCATAGTTCTCATATATTTGGGTATAGGATACTCATGCAAGTGTAGTAGGAGGTTGTGTTTCACCGATGGTACAGGAAACAGCTTCGCTCTGGATAGACCCTCGCGAATCCCATTGGTAGTATGACTATGTGTCTATGGGAGTCTGTAATCAGGGTAGGTGTATTTGGTCTTAACTTGAGACTTGCACCGCTAATACATACGACAATCAATATACTTTAGTTGAGGTCGTCCAGGGCTTTAACCGGTTCTGTGTACGCCGATACTGTGTATATTGGGAATCATAGTGTGTTGGGTGTGATGTCAAGACGGAAGTGTCACTTCAGTTATATGGAGATGATGGTCACGTAGGATACATAACTTGTTCTCTTAAATGCTCGAGCTATCGGGATATTATGACAAGGTCATGTATATCCGATTATAGAGACTAGTTACAAGACATCCGATATGTGCTTCGTACGGGGCAGACACAATTCCAGCCCCAGGCCTAGCACGTGATCATTCGATACTGGACAAAAATATGCAATACTACGGTATACTACGCTTGATATAGATCGTATTTTCCTATAAGGATATTTCCAGAGAATTGGGTAGGCATGGCGCTTTGCTAGAAGCCAACCTTGTCTTGTAAATCGGTATAAATGTAGTATGAGGTACTTACGTGTTCGGATAGTCCGACGACCGTATTTACTGTCAACATATCCGGGGATCTCATGGGTCGCTTCCCAAAGATTCACCGATGACGTATGACTCGCACTTTTATTAATCTGAAGAGAGAGAAAATTAATCTGGGATTAATTACGGAGATATTTTATCTGGGATAAAATATTAATTAAAGAGAGAGAACGATTAATTTGGAATTAATCGATAAAATAATATATTCGATATATTATGCGAAATTGGATTTCGACGCGGAATTAAAATTAGATTTTAATTCGGGCGAATGAATTAATTTAGAATTAATTCGTTAGCGATGTGAATAGTGATTTCACTAGGCGTAATCATTTAATTACGTCGCGACGGAAAATTCGTTAATTTGGAATTAGCGAACCCAAGCCCGAGATTATTTGCGAGCGCATTCGCATTTCGAATTCGAGTGCGGCACACAAGTCAAATCGAGCGTCAAATCATTAGTCACATCAAGCGTCAAATCACTTGTCACTTTGAGTGATGTGACTTGACAACATGTCACTTTATTAAAGTGATGTGAGTTGATGTGAATAGTGAAAGGTTGTTGAAAAGCATTATTTGCTTTTTGCTTTTTGACTTTTTGATAAAAGGAAAATGCTTCATTATTTGTTTTGTTTTTTGGAAAATAAAACAAATATATATATATATTATATATATATATATATATATAATAACATTTCTTTTATCATTTTTCTCTCTCTCCTTCACGTTTTTATGGTTTATGGAGCCAAAACATAGCATTCTCTCTTCGGTCTTGGACCGATTTCTTCTTTATTTTTCTGGTTCTGCCAGTAAAATGGAGAAGCTAATGACCTTGTTGCAAGATCTAGTGCTAGCACACTCATGGAGGAATACAAGGTGATATGGAGTGTCCTTCATGAGCATGGAATCAACAAAGCTGGAGCTATAAAATACATCCATGGCCGAATCAACAAGGAGGAATCAAGCCCAAACCGCGCAGTTCCAGCAGTTCAAGGAACTCACTGCCGAGCTTCAACAAAGAGACGAAGTGGCTTTGTTCCTCGTAGCATCAAACCGTTCAATGTGGTATGTTTTCCCTTACTCCTTTGTGTATTCATACGTTTTCATGCTTATTTATGGATCTTGGGACCTAAGTAGAAACCAAAAACCAGCATCCACAACAGCCCAATGTGATTCTCTTACAATGACACCCTCTGAAATTTGGAAAATTAGATAAGAATGTCAGGAAGGAAATGAACTCTAAAATATAACTTAATAGCTACATTTAACATCCTAGATTTTTGGACTTTCTAAAAGATTCCCGGACTGACGTATAGTCCTCGAATAGGAAGATAATGAAATCAAGTCAGCGTTTTATAATGATGGGTCGGAATAATCTAAACTGAGATTTGTCGTATTAGAAGATGCATCGTCTGAAGGGGTTTTTAGGGGCAGAATCCGGTAACGCAGCGGAAGCGGCGGAAGATCGTATCTTCCGATTTCAAAACTTTTTCTCGGATTAATTAAATAAACATATTTATTTAATTGCCCAATAATCAAATTATGAAACAAAATTCAAATGAATCATATTCAAGTGAAATTACCAAATTACCCTTAATGGTATTTTGTCCATTTTAGTCCGAAATTGATCTAATCAATTTTGAATGATTCTAAATCATTTCTAAGATGAACTTAGCATGTTCAAAACATCAAAACACCAAAGCAACCAAAATTCCCAATTTTTGACCCTAAGCCGAATGCACCATTTGGTGCCCATTTGTGCATTTGGTCATTTCATGCTCAAAACACATCAAATGAATCCAATCAACATGAAACTTTGCATGCATCATATACACACCCAAATGCACAACATATATGAAAACCCCCAAATTTGGAATTGGTCATGAACCCTAATTTTTCAATTTTCTCAAATTGGACAAATTAGACCAAATTGGTTAAATCAATACTTCAATCATGTTTCTTCCATCCAATCAAAGTCTCAACACAATGAAACAACTCAAGATCAAATCTAGGTCATCTAAGAGTGGGTCAACAACTCTAGATTAGCAACATGGTTTCCAAAACCTTAAAAGAAAACTTATAACTACAATAGTCACAACCTTCCTTCATCATACATGCTCAACACTTCCATCAAAACTTCCATCAACAAAACACAAGGAATAAAGAAAGAAATAACCTAAGAACATCATATGTTAAAGCCTAGATCCTAAGGAACATTTTCCTTTCTAATAGCAAGTTGAAAAAACTTACTAAAATCCAAGCTTTCTTTGATTTCTTCTTTCTTTCTCACAAGCTTCCTTTGTCTCCATTAATGGAGTTTTTTCCTTAAAGTGTATTAGGTTAACATTTCAAATGAAATGAAATCAATATATACTTGGCCAAGAAGGCCTTGGCCGAATTTCACTAAGGAAATGCAAGAATATTAATTTCATCTTCATTTGTATTCATTTATTTGTTCAACTTGGTATATCTAAAACAAAAAAACTTTAAGATATTTATTTAGTCAACAAATGCAACTTAGAAAAATATAACTCTTATATTTAAGTGTCTTGGCCGAAATTAGCAAGAAATAAAGAAAAAAAAATATTTTTATTTCAAACAATTTTGAACAATATCTTAAGAAGTCAAAATCATTTGACAACCTTTTCCTTTAATAGTATAAGTCAAATTAATTCAACTATAATTATAATTTCCTTTACTAATCATTTATATTTATGTTGGTGATATATTTATATTTTAATTATATTAATCATTTAACAATTAAATAATTAAATAATTAATTAAATACAAATATATCAAATATATGTATTATATTTACTTTAAATATCTCAAATACATATATTGATGATATATGTCAAATACCTTTATTTGACCATTTATTAATGTGTATTTAATAATATCATATATTAATAATACAAACATACAAATCATTAATTAGGAAATGACGGTTCGGCCCGTTCGCATGTATTTTTCGTTTAACGATTAAACGATTTATAAATAATCATCATTATTCATAAATGTTGCTCTAGTGCTCTACGAGTATGTTTCATTATTGAGACTCTCTAGATTCAGGTATATCCGTCACGAAATCCAATTTCATGTCCATAATCTATCCACCCGTAGATTATGACGATCACGGATAAACTAGCTGAATCATACAGGTCGAGGTCATTGCATACGTATAATCCCTCCGTCACAGGTATCCAGATAATCCCAGAGATATAGATGTAAACGTCAAATCTCTATAGGTATTATCTCGTCGACGTATCTATTAGCAATCTCTAAATAACACTCGGAACTTACTTCCGATGTATACTGTGGCCACAGATTTAACAGACTGCTAATAATATATGGACTACCTATGCTCTGTACACAGAACTGACGGATCCTATCTTGACACACACAGGATATCCTGAGGATCGATCCACACCCAACGAACAGGCGGAGGTCTGATCTAAATAGATCGGTGACGTGACTGCCATCTAAGTGTGGAGGATGTCTCATACATCCACAGTGGTGTCTCAAGTCGAAGGACCACTATGCTACTCAACCCGAGAAGATTCTTATTGACGTTGGCGTACCATCCATTAAGAATCTTCGGTGAGCCGTTCAGTGTTTATCCACTATTATAAACACCTACACGTCTATACGAGTCTCCATAGACTCATGGTTCATTGGGATAAACCATCGGACCAAGTCTCGATATACGACATGTACTGGTCTCAACGGATTTGACTAACCGACCCGTGTTAGCAAATCTTGACCAGGAACTATGTTTGATAATATACATATAGCAGTGACACTTCCCAATGTCAATTACAAACTAACTTTGTAACTGTGTACTGCATTATATATTATCGGGCCTTTGTCTAATATATACATATCACTAAACCACATTTAGTTTCAATCTAATCGTAATCAGATCGAATACGTATATAAGAACAAGAGGTGCAACCATAAATAAGTAATATTATGGAATAAGGGGATGTTCGTATTCATGAATCAGACATAAATACGGCCCGGATTGGCGCTCTGAGCACCAACCCCAACAATTTCTCCCACTTGCTCTAGTGCCAATCCACGGTATCATATACACGTCTCAATGTGCATCGTATGCACATGGTCCTCAAAAGCTCACCCAGTACTTAAGAGGTAGGCAACAAAAACAAGTCCGCTATAACATATTGAGTTTGTCAAACAAACTCCATCGTTTCCCATAGTCAGCATCATTCATATTTTGTAGAATCTAGATTATACATTAATATGACTCTGATGCTACATCAGTATTGTGCTACAGCTACTGAGTTGTCCAAGTATTTAGGGATCAAATCCAAAATACTATGAAGACAACCGCAAGCACAATAACAATTCAAAAACTTCTAATTAAAAGGTCACTATGCAACTTCATAAGTCAATACTTCAAAAGTTGCATTTGATTCCACTAAATAGTAGAATCCTTCGTGACACTCCCACTGCATCTTTTGTGACTCTTTATGACGTAGACTGTCTAACGTCATAATTAGTCTCAAAACTAATATGACCCTAATGGTTGCAGACTATATTCTCCATGAATTAGAAACTCGTTCTTAATATCTCAAAGATCACAAAGAACATGTTTCAAGATCCATCATATGGTCTATAGGATGTCAAAATAACTCGTAACAATACGATTAAATCGATATCGATAATCGCACATTATAATATTTATTATGTCATCATCAAATGATACATAATATTGATTAGACATTCTAATCAATATCTCTTTCGAAAAAGGAATCATCCTTTACGAAAAATGAATACTTTATATAAGACACACAATAACTGTCGAACAGTTATACTAACTGTCATACAGATAGCCTTGTTATGTCCTTTATTAGATCATATCTAATGTACGACTAATAGGAGTATCTCACAAGTCTCTTGGTTTTATATCTTATATAAAACTTTATATCAATATAAAAGAGACTACTCCCACTGCTTTCACTTCACGGAGTAAGAAGACTTAGGTAAATCTTTTACCTCACAAACATCTCATTATTACTATAATAATGATAATGTCGTTAGGATATATAACACTAGAAAGTAATTTGTACGCTCCCACTAACCCTTCTAATCACATATGTATTCTCTATACTTTGACAAGATCAGACAATCTGACGATATCAAAAATAGAGAACACATATTTCTGGAAGACTTATCCGAGTCTACAATAGGCTCTATAAGCTAGCACACTAAACTGCAATTTCAGCAGAACACAAACTCTAGGGCCATTTCAGAATGAACTCTTCAAATAAGGAAATCACAACTGATCTCTTATCTGAATAAGTCATCCAAAAACGCCACTTTGCATTCTTTAGCTAAAATATACAGTTTATTATCAACATTAACCAATATATCTTTAATTGTTCAATTAGTGTGACTAGAGATAAGTTTTCTCAGAATCTACAATAGATTGCTGAGTATAACTTTTCTCACTGTCATACTATAAAGGTCAAACCTTTAATAAGCTCACATTGCTTCCGTTGTGCAAACAATTAGCACATATCATGAACTAATTCATAATGAAAGCGTAATCAAGTTCAAAACTTGATCATAGTAAGCTATGAACAATCTTAGATCTAAGGTTCAATGGTGAACTTCCAGAATCGATATCAAATATCGCTTCCATTAAAAGTCATAGGATAATTTTTCTTCAATAAGAAAACAACGGAACCATTAAGTATCAAATACTCGTGAATGATTCTGTTATCCTATTGGACTTGCACGGAAGATGTATAAGGGTTGTTTCATCTTATTAATTACGTAGTTCCATTTATAATTTATCATTCTCACATTTGACTTCAATAAGTCAAGTCTTTTCTACAATAGTTAACATCTGATGTTACACACCAAGTAATAAAACGATTTTATTACTTAGAATCGTAGGAAAGATATTCTATTAAATAGAATACAATATTCTATTAAACAGAATAAACGATAAACTTTTACTTATACCTCCGAGGTGTAAGTAATTTCCATTATATAACTATTATATAAAAGAAAGATTGAAATCTCAAACTTTTCAAGATTCAAATTTTCTACCTATACATATCATATATGCAACTGTAGAAAATAATGGAACATTAATTAAAGAGATGAATTAGTGTTACTGGAGTATAACCCCAAGAGTATTGAAACTAATTCGGTAACTTTCAATATCAGACGAATCAAATCATATAAGATTCGATTGCTCCCACTACTCAATTCCATCAAGATGGAATCGTGGAAGATTCATATTCACTAAATAACCTTAGAACTAATTGCTTTAAATTCATACGTTTGATCGTATCAAAGATCTTTGAACAGTTCAAAGACATGTTATGAATTTTGAGGATAGAATTCTCTAAAACCTTTAGATTGAATATATTTGAACAAGTCAAAAATGTTCAATCTACGTTTCATCAGAACGGATTGAAAGTACTTGATACTTTCAAGACTTTCAATATGTGTTCCTTCAGAAACACGTAACTAAGTTATGACAATTCATCAACTAAGTTACGAAGTAAAGAAAACTACCTTAAGCAATTATTATTTATTAAACTACATACATCCAATGTATCAGTTAAATAAATTTGGTGGTCCAATGACAATCATTGGTTAAACGAGATCTTAATCACTTTCCTGAATACAATATTCATTAAATGGATAAGGATGTGTGGTGTGATCTAGTATCAAACCATCATTTACCAATACGGAATGAGCATCCAATACTTAAGTGATTAAATTCATAAAGCACCGTTCTAAATTTTATTTACTTTACCGAATAATTTCTCCTTATGTTTATCTCTACGTCAATGACACTACTAGTTATTATAAAATATGTAACAATTGTTTATAAAGAACAAGTGACTATCCAATAGTCGCAAGTTCCGATATCAAATATCAAAACAATCGTTAACCAATATTTCAAATAACTAGACGGGAGATCTGGTATCCAATACCTATAGTTGTAGTATTGTGAAAATCGATATTTTCTATACACAAATATACGCATCTCCTTTCTTTAGCTTTACTTTACTATTTGCATTCAACTATTCACAACAATTGTAAATAACTGATTAGCAAATTGTGTCAGACACATTACCTCTAAAGGTAATTAAAGCTTAGAAACGTCATTACTAGATAAACAAATACCTAATAGGGCTTTCTAAATGCCAGTCAAGAATCTCGAGACATGAACTAATTCAAGTCAATTCTTACTGCATAAGAAACTATTGTCTCTAAAGTATTATATCCTAAAGGGATATCTATCTAGATTATCTATTATGACTTAGAAACTAAGTCATTAACCATCTTATTTTTAAGAAAATCGGAACAACAGTTCCCGATGGTTTAGACTAATCTAATAATATCCTAGTCTATTAGTATCTAGAACCTATTCTAGAATAACTGCAACCAAGAGTCAAGTCAGATAACATATCATAATATGTGTGCAGTAAATAAAAGTTTAATTCTATATAAACAATAGAATAAGGAAACAAAAGCGGCAATTTCCATAATAACATACACTTGCCTAAGTTATGGAATATTTTAAACTTAGCAGTGCCTCCCACTATTTTTACGTAATGCCGTAATCCCCAACGGAAAGACGAGAATTCAATAATTAAATCGAATTCCATAATGGGAAGAGGACCCCATGAATATATTTCGACTCACAGCAGAGGCACGGTCTCGCCTACGTATATTCACAGGTAGACAACTAATTGTCAATCACTCACTAGTGACTCCAAGGTTCCGGTCCTGGCCGTTTCTCGTTGTCGCTGCGAAGGCAGGCCCACAAGGAGACGTACCAAGGTTAAACTTGTCAATGATAAACTCAAGTTACTTGCGTAACCCTGACAGCTAGGGCACGTTCAGGATTCCGCTTTCGCTTGAATTTATCTAGTATCTAATATACATTCGGCATAAATAAATTTCTATCAGCTACACCTCACAGCAGAGGCACGGTCTCGGATGTAGTCAACGAAAAGATATTTATAAACCGTATTGACAAGACGGACCAAGAAACAAGTATTCCAAATACTAGTTACTTTAAAACCTTATTAAGCGGGGATATTCCATTAAGTGTCATACACCCTAAATCTAATCAAATTAGATTATACATGCATGTATAAAGTCAAGAACAATGATTAAACATTGAATAAAACAAGCTAATCATTTATGGAGGCCTAGAATCAGACTCGCTCTGATACCATTTTGTAGGGGGTTTTAGGGGCAGAATCCGGTAACGCAGCGGAAGCGGCGGAAGATCGTATCTTCCGATTTCAAAACTTTTTCTCGGATTAATTAAATAAACATATTTATTTAATTGCCAATAATCAAATTATGAAATAAAATTCAAATGAATCATATTCAAGTGAAATTACCAAATTACCCTTATATGGTATTTTGTCCATTTTAGTCCGAAATTGATCTAATCAATTTTGAATGATTCTAAATCATTTCTAAGATGAACTTAGCATGTTCAAAACATCAAAACACCAAAGCAACCAAAATCCCCAATTTTTGACCCTTGGCCGAATGCACCATTTGGTGCCATTTTGTGCATTTGTCATTTCATGCTTCAAAACACATCAAGATGTAATCCAATGAACATGAAACTTTATATGCATCATATACACATCCAAATACACAACATATATGAAAACCCCCAAATTTGGAATTGGTCATGAACCCTAATTTTTCAATTTCTTCAAATTGGACAAATTAGACCAAATTGGTTAAATCAATACTTCAATCATGTTTCTTCCATCCAATCAAAGTCTCAACACAATGAAACAACTCAAGATCAAATCTAGGTCATCTAAGAGTGGGTCAACAACTCTAGATTAGCAACATGGTTTCCAAAACCTTAAAAGAAAGCTTATAACTACAATAGTCACAACCTTCCTTCATCATACATGCTCACACTTCCATCAAAACTTCCATCAACAAAACACAAGGAATAAAGAAAGAAATAACCTAAGAACATCATATGTTAAAGCCTAGATCCTAAGGAACATTTTCCTTTCTAATAGCAAGTTGGAAAAACTTACTAAAATCCAAGCTTTCTTGATTTCTTCTTTCTTTCTCACAAGCTTCCTTTGCTTCCATTAATGGAGTTTTTCTTTAAAGTGTATTAGGTTAACATTTCAAATGAAATGAAACAATATATACTTGGCCAAAGAGGCCTTGGCCGAATTTCACTAAAGGAATACAAGAATATAATTTCATTTCATTTCATTTCATTTGTTCAACTTGGTTAAATATCTAAAACAACTTTAAAGATATTAATTTAGTCAACAAATGCAACTAAGAAAAATATAACTCTTATATTTAAGTGTATTGGCCGAAATTAGCAAGAAATAAAGGAAAAAAATATTTTTATTTTTCAAACAATTTTGAACAAATATCTTAAGAAGTCAAAATCAATTTGACAACCTTTTCCTTTAATGTATAAGTCAACAATTGCAACTTATAATCATTTCCTAACTTTATCATTTGGTGATATATTTATATTTTAATTATATTAATCATTTAACAATTAAATAATTAATTAATTAATTAAATACAAATATATCAAATATATGTATTATATTTACTTTAAATATCTCAAATACATATATTGATGATATATGTCAAATACCTTTATTTGACTATTTATAATGTGTATTTAATAATATCATATATTAAATACAAATACACATTAATTAGGAAATGACGGTTCGGCCCGTTCGCATGTATTTTTCGTTTAACGATTAAACGATTTATAAATAATCATCATTATTCATAAATGTTGCTCTAGTGCTCTACGAGTATGTTTCATTATTGAGACTCTCTAGATTCAGGTATATCCGTCACGAAATCCAATTTCATGTCCATAATCTATCCACCCGTAGATTATGACGATCACGGATAACTAGCTGAATCATACAGGTCGAGGTCATTGCATACGTATAATCCCTCCGTCACAGGTATCCAGATAATCCCAGAGATATAGATGTAAACGTCAAATCTCTATAGGTATTATCTCGTCGACGTATCTATTAGCAATCTCTAAATAACACTCGGAACTTACTTCCGATGTATACTGTGGCCACAGATTTAACAGACTGCTAATAATATATGGACTACCTATGCTCTGTACACAGAACTGACGGATCCTATCTTGACACACACAGGATATCCTGAGGATCGATCCACACCCAACGAACAGGCGGAGGTCTGATCTAAATAGATCGGTGACGTGACTGCCATCTAAGTGTGGAGGATGTCTCATACATCCACAGTGGTGTCTCAAGTCGAAGGACCACTATGCTACTCAACCCGAGAAGATTCTTATTGACGTTGGCGTTACCATCCATTAAGAATCTTCGGTGAGCCGTTCAGTGTTTATCCACTATAAACACCTACACGTCTATACGAGTCTCCATAGACTCATGGTTCATTGGGATAAACCATCGGACCAAGTCTCGATATACGACATGTACTGGTCTCAACGGATTTGACTAACCGACCCGTGTTAGCAAATCTTGACCAGGAACTATGTTTGATAATATACATATAGCAGTGACACTTCCCAATGTCAATTACAAACTAACTTTGTAACTGTGTACTGCATTATATATTATCGGGCCTTTGTCTAATATATACATATCACTAAACCACATTTAGTTTCAATCTAATCGTAATCAGATCGAATACGTATATAAGAACAAGAGGTGCAACCATAAATAAGTAATATTATGGAATAAGGGGATGTTCGTATTCATGAATCAGACATAAACGGCCGGATTGGCGCTCTGAACACCAACCCCAACATCGTCTCGAGAATCAGTTACGCGATTTTTATTATACACGTAAAGTTTGCGGATTTGGTCACGGAATTAGAAAATAAACTCCAATTGAGTTGATTCTTAGACCATCAGACTCTGTTTTCCGAGACGAATAACTTTCATGTTGAACACTTTTTGAAAACCGCACCAGAAGGGCTTCAAAATCTCAGATTTCCGAAAATACCCTTATAAGTGGGGCATCTTGGTAATTTCTGAAGTTAGATATTTGTATTATTATTATTATTATTATTATTATTATTATTATTATTATATTTCATTATGAAAGGTAAATACAAAAAAAAAAAAAAAAAAAGAGAAAGCAGTGGTGAACGCGTGAGGAAAGAGAAAGGGAAGAAGGTGGCGCCGGCTGGATTCCGGCAACTGTCCGGTGGCGCACCGGTAGGGCTGGGATCATCCGGCGAATGGGGATAATCCGGTGGCCGGTGATCGGCCAAACAGCGCCGGAATCGGCGAGAAAAAGGAGAATACAGTCGCGACTTGAGTTTGACGGATCCGGCTCGTCGGTTCATTTCACGGCCCGAGCCACCTACCAAATCGAAGCCCTCGACGAGTACTACAAGTATGCAGAGTCAATTTCACCGAACAGCGGCCGGTTGCACGCAAAACAAGGAGGAAACACGTGCGTGTACTGTAGCACCCAGATGAACAGTTGCTCGATTGGAATTTCGACGACACTAGCGCGTTCGTATGGACGTTGGGAGTCCGAATATGCTCTTGGAATTTCGGTATGACTCTCCGTTAAAAATGTGTTATTTTAAAGTTTATCGATTTATATTCAGATGCTTCTAGTAGTTCCGTAGTGTAGCGTATTAGCATGAAATGAATTGGATGTAATATTATATGTTAAAACGATGCATGTGGTAGAATCCGGGCAGAAACGGAATAAATTAGATCGATCCGGTAGAATTAGCGAGTTTCCGGTAAAATAGAGTTTCTCGCGCGGCTGAGCATAGATGACCGTAATTATGAAGATGATATAAATATGGTATTGCGAGGGTAATTAAGTCATTCTGGATAAGTTCGAAGGGTTCGATATCCTTCCGTAGCGTTTGCGGAAACTTTTCCGCAAGATTTGCCGCAAACACGTAAAATGAGAATCTAAGTCACCTAGTTAGTTTAGAATATTATAGAAAGGTATATTAGAGAAAACGAAGTTTGAACCGTAGTATCAGAGAGGATTCGTGTATCTCGAGGAGGTCCGGAAGTTTATTATAGATGAGTAGAAAGTTCCGCAAATAGCGGTTCTGACCATGTTTGTTATTTTGTTGTGACAGATTGGACCAGGATCATGAGTGTCCGCCTAGCCAGGTAAGTAATCCATGCGATGATTACTTGTGACGTATTCTGACTGAATTTAAATAATAAAGAAACTTTATAGATATATGTGTAAACATAAAACGGGAAGTGTGTGTGTATATATATATGTATATAAGTAGTAAGATATTAGCAAGCCTTAGATTGAAAGTATAAGAATGATAAGTATAAGATTGATAAGTATATGTATTCGTAATATGGGAACAGATACACATGATCAAAATATAGGATACTTGGGATTGAGGGTTGTAGAAACTACACCCTAGGGAATGAGATTAAAGTTTAAAGAATGAAAAATTGTAAGAAAGTAACTATATATGTTCAGTGTATGTAGAAGGATACAAAAGCAAGATCACTTGTACATACATAGCTAAGTATAATTATTTATGATTGAATAGGCACTTAAGTAGGCAGAAGTGGAGTATGAATGTATAAGTAAGAAGCTTGTGTGTTTTAAAGTACAAAAAAAGTAAGTTGCATGGAGAAATAAATAAGCATGTATCTTATATATATGTAATCTGTATACAAGTATTTCGAAGCATGATTAAGTGAGCACATAGTATTTGTGTATATGAACATATGTAAATGAGATATTTGAGCATATTGATTTAAATGTATGAAAGTATGTTAATAAATATGACTATATCAAGATAAGTTTTGTGTGAGCATAAATGGTGCATGTAAATGAATAGTCTCAACGTATCATAAATATGCAAGAATGAATGCATGTATATGTATGATAGCATAAGAAATGCATATGCATACCTATATGTTATGGTTTTTAGAAGTTAAGTTAAAGTTAAGAATGTTTTTAAATTTCAAAGTATTACAAAGAATAGTTTTCAAATGTTTTTGAAAGAAATGTATTTCAGAAGATGTTCCTTACAGTTTGGGATTTGATTTAAGCTTTAAAAGTTTATCAGCAGTTTTCTTTACATGATTTTCGGGGCATGAGGTAAAACCTCACCCCAGTATGTAACTTGAGATACAGTTGGAATTGACGGATTCAGAGACATGTGCACATGTAGAGAGTCAGGACGACGGCTTAGGTTCGTGTACCTGGACTCTAGTGGTGGCTATGTCCAGTTGAGTCGTTTTCCTGGACATGGAGCTCTACATTCAGTTGAGTCGTTTTCCTGGGCGTAGGGCACCACTAGTTTCAGAGATGCCCAGTTGAGTCGTTTTCCTGGGCATAGAGCACACCCAGTTGAGTCGTTTTCCTGGGTGTAAAGAGACGTCCAGTTGAGTCGGTTTCCTGGACGTAGAGCAGTTTTCAGTTTTCAGATTTCAGCCTTTCAGTACAAGATTTCAGAAACAGAATTTAAAAACAGTTTTTCAGTTTTCAGTTATAGTTTTCAGAAAGATCTTCTAGAAAAGGAAGTTTCCAAAGACAGATTTTAGAAATAGTTTCCAGAAACCAGAAATTTAAAGTATGTTTTCAGAAAGATAAGTTTTATTAAGAGACTTTCAAACAGAGTTTCAGAAGAGAGTTTTCAGAAAACAGTTTTTCAGAAAAGGTTTTCAGGAAGTATTTTCTTAAATAGTATGACATGATTAAAGTAGAAAGTATTTTACAAGTCATGCATATAAATCACGTATTCTAGAATCATTAGTGACGCATATAGCTGATAATATGCATGATAGCATTATTACCTTTATATGTATACATGATGAATGTTTGTATAAGTTGTATGTTTACATAGCAAGAACCCTTAAGTAAATAATAGAGCATAAAAACATGACTACATATCCATGTATATGCAATTGATGATAGTGTGATGAATGTTTGATAGAAGAATATTTTATAATACCGATTTGATGATATTTAAAGAAAATAAAAGAAAGAAAGTTATAATAGATGCCTGAGCTGAATTAGCAAATATTATGCATAAATATAATGAGATATTAGAGTTAGCGCAGCAGAAACGTGATGAGAATATAAAAACTTGATGTGTATTATAGATGTTTGAGATACATGATCAAGTTGTTGCATGAAAATATATTATTTGTAGCATATGTAAGTGAATAAGTGAATTAAGTACATAATAAAATTTGATTATACTATATTTGTATTATGTGATTGTGATGCATGAGTTCAAGCACATGGTAAGTAGTATCGGAAGTATATATATGGCTTTGCATGTATGATGGAATGCATATGTACGAGATATGCGATGTTCAGAGGTAACAGTTAAGGGAAGGTAAAAATATGAATTTGTTTTTGTGCTATGATTAGTTTATAAACAATTATATGACGAAGATGGTGGAGTGTGAATGAATGGTAAGTTAATGCGAGTCTTAAGAGGTTAGGAAATTTCAAAACTAAGATTAGTAAATAAGGACTTTGTAAAGGTAATAAAGATCACATAATGGGCATAAGTGAATGCATATTGGAAGTTGAGATCATACATTAGTAAGATTTCATGATAGAGTTTTTGTATACGAGTTATAAGTAAATAAAGATAATTAACTTATCAAATCGAGGTTTTCTTTTCGAATTGGGATTAAAGCTATGATATAAGTTAAGATTATATATAAATATGAAGTTTATTATTATAACACATGCATGATTACTTACTGAGTCTTATGACTCACACCACAACAGTTTGTTAGTTTTGCAGGTCAGTAGAAGACATATTGTGCCAGCAAGATTTCAGTGAAGACTTTGAAGACAGTGGATCACCCCAATTGCAGTCAAGAGAGTCTTTGAGTCCTGGGTCAAGTTATGGGTTCTCACGGCACTTTGTATTTGCATTTGCATTTGTATCTCATATGTAAGAGTTATGTATTAGTATAGTTTTATTTTGAGTTCTGGCCTGAGGCCAAGTGATTTACTTATGTTCTTTGAGTTCAGGCCTGAGGCCTAGATGATGTTTTGCATATGATTTGAATTGCATAGTAGGTTGTTTCCAGGTGTTGGCTATAAGCCAGGTTGCATGATGTTCTGTATACATTATGCCGAAATTTCGTCAGAATCAGAGGCTTATGGAGATGGGTTTTCCTGTCTCCTGCCGGTAGCATCCTGGCCTAGGCGGGATGTTACACGACAGGACACAACCTATGTCCGACCTATCTTTTCTATAGCCAGTACAATCGGTCGGATATTCTTTGAAGACCCTAAATCGACCGGACATCACCTATGTCTGACCTATATTTTCTCTAGCCAGAATAATCAGCCGGATATTCTTTGAAAATCCTAAATTCGGCCGGACACAAATGAATGTCATTGATGAGTAGATTGTCAGCTCCCAAAGACACAAGATCTGATTATGGCCGGTCGGATATGAAATTTAAGTTACACGTTCGACCAGACATGCGTTAATTAGTCAACACATATGTAAATTTCTAAAGGGTGGAGTCACATACTGATATAAGTTCGCCCAGACATACATTTCAAATTATAAATCTGGCCAAACATTCATCAAGCGTTACAATCTCCAGAAATCCAGTAACGTCAAACAAATAAGAAGGAAGCAATGGATTTTGCTTCCTATTCCTTTCACAGGCCTCCCTTTTGCACCATAAAAGGAGGCATTCTTCTTCACATGAGGGGGATCCACCTAAGAAACCTTTGTTAAACACTAAAAGCCTACCACTTTAGAAATAGAAATAGAGAAAGAAAACAACACCAATCTTCGGGGTTCCCTTTAACATGGTACGAATCTAGCGTCAACCCAACGATCAGAATTGTCTTAAGGGTCTAGCTACATTGGAAAATGTATGACCTAAGGGCACCTTTTTTAATATTTCGGCATATTTGAGATTCTGGTTTGGACACAGTATCTCCAGCCGTCGATTCGTCCGGCCAGACATGCACACACATCTGGCCAAAGATAGCTATATTCGGCTGTGTTCACTGTTTTTTGTAGTTACTGCATGATTAGTTATTTTCATGTTATGTTCGTCACTATTAATTTAGGCATGATTACTTGTTTTACTTCTATTGTTATAACTATTAATGTGCATATGTTTGTTTTACTGTCAAAGATAACATGCATGATATGCTTACTATGTGATTTACGAATGAAGTCCAGCCATACTTGCTCTATGTCCAGCCAGAAATGCTTTATATCTGGTTTTATGAGCTCTCGGTATATACGATGGAAACCCAGATGTAAGTTCCATAACCGATTATGAATGAATGGTAATGTGGTTCGCACTCAGGATACAAATCCAGGTACCATTGGGGAATGGCCATTTCGTTAAGAATACATCCAAAAATGCATGTTTATTATATTATTTTATAGTATATGAATGTTGCTGTATTTCAGGACTATGCAGAATGTCCGACCTGACTTCATGTAAGTCCGACTGGACGTGGACAAGTTTATTCGGCCAACATTAGACCATATCTGGTCGACCATAGAATGTCTGGCCAGGCCTCTTCGAGGCTAGGCCCACTTGAGACATGTTTCAATTTATTTTATTATTATTATTGTAAATTTTTATTTTGAACACTGGAATTTTATTTATTTATTGCATTTTATTTTATTATTATTGTACTATTATGTGTGCTTTATAAACTGTATTGCATGTGACTGCATTATAAGATATAAGGATACCATATTTGAGCGTAAATATTAAAATGACATCAGTAAAAGACCATTCTGAACCCAAAAGGGTTTAAGATCGAACCTTACAATAGGAGTAGTGCGATCTTAAAATATTCTTGGTGTCTCATACCAGGTAGTGACTTCATTATTCTCTAGTTAGTTCCCCGCGGAACTGTCCATACTATCTACAGTCTGCGAGCCCAACAGTGTAGTAGTCGCCGACATCATAGTCATAGCGGTAAACCTCGCTTCGCTTCTACAGATGGCAACTCTAATGGGATAGAGAATCAGCCCTGAAAAAAGCCTTGTAGTATTTATGAAAAGATCGATGAGAATCATGTCTTCATCTTTTGCATACCATTTTTAACCCCGATGGTATTGCATATTGAGAAATTGCTTTCACTCATGGTGGTGGATCAATATGTGATGATAACCATTACTTATTGGCACGTACCCTTGGGTAATAAGATGTGTTCACTTGGTAGATTGGACCCTTGAGTGGTGAGACCTAGTTATGGACAACTCTTCATGTCCTTAGGTATAAAAATGGTGCGTTCACTTGGTCAATTAAACCCTTGAGTGGGGAGACCTAGTTGTGGGCAACCCTTCACCGATAAGAGCCTAAGCCTTACCCTCTTAAGCCCACATGAAATCTCATAGTTGATTATCCCATAAGAGCTTCTCTTATCCTTATGTTTGGGTCCTCAATCATTTGAAGTTGTCTGGACCTTTTGCTATGAGATATAAAACTTGTTGGGCCTTTTCAACTGGGGCAAGTTTTCATTTTCATGATAATTGGACCAAATGCTTTGAAATTATTACGGGCCACCTTGTATGCAAACCTCGTTAGGCCTAAAAACATTTAGTTAGGATCCAAAAGTGCCAAAACATGAGTCTGACACTCACACTGGCTTTCATCCAGAAAGGGTACGCCTTCTTTTATCCATTTGGATATCTCTAAATATTTCTAAGTCCAACCCGAAATAACTGATATTACTAAGGGTTCAATCTGTCATTTTCAGACAATAGCATGATCCTCATATTAGGTTTAGTCATTTTTATAAATGGGTGGCCTATGTCTTTTTAACTATGGAAAGGAACCAAAGTAGCTGATATTTACCTTTAGTATAAGAGAGATGAGTTTGTGTAACCCTGTTGATGTATAAGCTAAGCTAAACCTATGACAAATATGGACTTACCACATGTAGAGAGAGAATAAGGTTGGAAGGGTATATACTGATGTTTGAGCATGTCATGCATTTCATGCATCTCATACATGCATCATGCTAACACTTTGTGATGCAACCATCATATTGGCAAAGTGGGTTAGGGAACAAGGCAGACTAGTCAAAAAGCAAGTATCAGACCTAGAAATGACAAATAATGATAATACTCGCATGGATCAGTTAGAGATGACAGTGAACAAATTGGCTGAACAACTACAAAATTTGGCCAACATCATTGCTAACATAATGACAATCCAAGTGGAGTCTCGAACGACGGGGGCTGAGACTAGTGAGAGGAGGCAGAATGAGCATGGAAATAGAATAGCTGAAGAAACTTCTATGTTAGATGATGATGATATGATCGACTATGCTGCTGGAAAAGCAGCCAAATCACAAACTGAAACTTAGCTCCAAAGATTGAAGGAGAAAATGGAGATAGTTGCCCAGAAAATGATGGGCAAACATAAGACCTCCTGGATTACATGTTAGGGTTGGTGCTCGGAGGGCAAATTTTTTTTATGTATTTCACTGTAAATACATATGTAAATAATTTATTATGAATAAAATAATCAGTTTCTATTATATATTATCTCTTAATATATGGTAAAGATGTAATTGACCTTAGAATGATTAGATATATACAGTTGCAAAAGCGCGCAACTGACATTGAGTTGTATCATAACAATATCATTTCTTTAACTGATCCTGGTCAAAGTTTACATTACTTAGTCAGTAAGTAAACCCATTGAGACTGGTACATATCGTATATTGGAATCTTGGATTTCAATGGTAGATTCTTAATGAACCATGAGTCTTGGAGACTCGTATAGACATGTAGGTGTTTATATCGGATAGACACTGAACGACTCACCGAATATTCTTAATGGATACTACACCAACATCAATAAGAATTTTCTTGGGTTGAGCAACATAGTGATTATTTGACTTGAGATATCACTGTGGATATATGAGATATCTTCCACACTTTGATGGCAGTCACGTCACTGACCTATTAAGGTTAGACCTC
The DNA here is from genome assembly GCA_019454045.1 of Zanthoxylum bungeanum. Taxonomy (NCBI): domain Eukaryota; kingdom Viridiplantae; phylum Streptophyta; class Magnoliopsida; order Sapindales; family Rutaceae; genus Zanthoxylum; species Zanthoxylum bungeanum. The sequence continues at coordinate 101,052 of SKCR01024820.1, forward strand.
CGCTTGTCCATTGGATGTGGACTGATCCTCAGGATATTCTGTGTGTGTCAAGATAGAATCTGTCAGCTCTGTGTACAGAGCATAGGTATTCAATATGGAATTAGCAATCTGTTAAATCAATAGACCCGTGGTACACTGTAGAAGTGAGTTATAAGTGTTATTAAGAGATTGCTAATAGAAACGTCAACGTGATTATATCTATAGAGATTTGACGTTTATATCTATATCTCTGGAATAATATGGATACATGTGATAGAGGGATTATACGTATGCAATGACCTCGACCTGTATGGTTCAGTGAGTTTATCCATGTTCATCATAATTTACGGGAGGGTAGATTATGAACATGAAATTGGATTTCGTGACGGATATGCCTGAACCTAGAGACTCTCACTAATGAAATATACTCGTAGAGCACTAGGACAACTTTTATGAATAATATTGATTATTTATAAATCGTTTAACGGTTAAACGAAAGATACATGCAAAATGACCTTTTGGTCATTTCCTAAATAATGTGTATTTGTATTTAATGTATGATTTTATTAAATACATATTAATTAAATGTCAAATTATGATATTTTACATATATCATTAATATATGTATTTGGATTATTTAAAGTAAATATAATACATATATTTGAGATATTTATATTTAATTAATTAATTAATTATTACATAATTAAAATAATTAAAATATAAATATCTACCATGATGATAAAGTTAGGAAATGATTAGTTAGTGTATAAGTTTGACTTTACATTAAAGTAAATGTGTTAAAAGGAATTTGACTTCTTTGATTTTTAGTTAGAAAATGAAAATATCTTTTTCTTTTTCTCACCCAAAAATCAGCCTAGCCCTAGCATTATATAAAGGTTTTATTTTTTCATTTGCTTTACTTGTTCAAGCCTCCAAAAACATAAAACAAAAGAGATTTGAGAGAAAAGAGAAGAAACCAAGAAGAAATCTAAGAAAACTTGGAAATACGTAAGTATTTCCAACTTTCCATTAGAAGAAAAATTGTTCATTTTATTCTTGGCTACAACATGTGTTGTTCTTAAGTTTTTCTACTCTCTTAATTTTGTGTTATGATGGTTGGAAGCATGAAAGAAAGATGTATGCATATATGTTTATCAAAGTATGCTTATTAATGGTTAATAAGAACACTTTTGATCATTTGATGATCTTGTTGCCATTTTAGAGTTGTTAGGCCACTCATTGATGAACTATAATTATTCTTGAGTTGTTTCAAAGTGGTGAGACCTGTTTGGTGTTGCAGAGATTAGATTAAAATGTTGGATTTGGTTCATTTTGGTTAATTTTGTTAATTGGATTAATTTGAGAAATTAGGGTTTATACATCCACAAAAATTGGAACTTTTCATATATGTGTTGTATAATTATGTATATAAGTTGTAAAAATCATTTGGTGTTGATTGGAAATCATCTAAAGTTGTTTTGAACAAATTTGGACCAAAATGCACAAAGTTGTAACTTGGAGGGCCATTCGACAATTTGGAGTTTTTTTTATGGATTTTTGTTGTGAGTTGTATTTTGATGTATATGATATGTATAAATCATTTTGGTAGTGATTTGAAATCAATAAATTTATATTTGACAAATTAGGACTAAAATGATCAAAAAGTAAATATTTGGGGTCTCACGGCAATTAAGGGAAAATTTCAATTTTTGGGTAAAAAAAATCAGATTTTAAGTATTGAATAATTAAAATAAATAAGTTTATTTTAATTACTCAAGAAAAATAATTGAAGTCGGAAAAAATTTATTTTTCCGCGTTCTGCTGTGTTACCGTGATATACCCCGTAAAAATCCCCTACAAAATGGTATCAGAGCGAGTCTGATTCTGAATACATGATATGATTATGCCTTTAAATTTAATGTTTAATCTAATCTTTATTTTATGCATGCATGTATTTATTTAATTTAATTAAATAAAGTGAATAACATCTTTTGCGGTAAATCAATATTTGAAATATGATTTTATAATTATTTGATGCATGTTTCTTGGTCCGTCTTGCCAATATGGCTTATGGATAAATAATTTACGACTATATCTGAGAACGTGCCAAAGTGTGAGGATATAGCCTGTAGGAATTTGTCTATACCAGATATATTTTTGATATTAGGTAAATTCAAGTGAAAGCGGAATCCTGAACATGCCAAAGCTGTCAGGGTTATGCAAGTATCTTGAATTTATCATTGACAAGTTTAACCTTGATACGCCTCCTTATGAACATGCCAAAGCTGTCACAATGAGAAACGATCAGGACCGTAACCTATGAGTCACTGATGAGTGATTGACAATGAGTTGTCTACCTAATGAATATATGTAAGCGAGAACGTGCCAAAGCTGTGAGCTGAAATATATTCATAGGGTCCACTTTTGATTATTGTATTTAATTTGATTATTGTTTGTTATCTATTCTGTTTGGGGATTACAATTTTGCATGAAATAGTAGGAGGGGCATTTTTAGATTAAAAGTCCATGACCTATTTAATGCTTTTGATATTATATGAATATGTTTTGTCTGTTAACCGTTTATTCGCTATCTATGTGATAGATTTGCGATGGCAGCTTCTTCGAACAACCCATTTGCTCGTATGTTGGATACGAATAAGCTAAAAAGCGTTGAGAACTTTGCAGACTGGGAAATGGATTTGAGGATAGTCCTCGGATCCGAGAAACTGGAATATATATTGGAGGGTCCATTGCCCCTTGTAATATCAGAAGATGCATCACCGGAAGATATTGAGACTTTCCAAAAATGAAAAGATGATGATTTAAGGGTTAAATCATATATTCTCAGTTCTCTGGCTTCTGAACTGAAGAGGTAATATTTTGAGATGCTTGATGCATATACCATGATGACACAACTCCGTGAATCGTTCATGAACCAAGAACATGTCTTGGTTCACAGAGTAGCAATGAAACTGTTCCATTCTAAACTTGACGAGGGATAGGATGTAAGCACATATGTGCTTCATTTGATCGATTTGATCGAACAATTGAGGCGTAGTGATTTCCCTCTCAATGATACTATGGGACATAATTTCATTCTTGATTTACTCTCGGCGTTGTATCGCCAGTTTTTTATGTACTTCAACATGATCAGGATTCACTGTACTTACAGTGAGTTACATAGGATGCTTCTCACAGCGGACGAGGATTTAAGGAAATGAATGTCGACTCGCCTTCCGAATACTTCACTTTCTGTTTCTTCCCACTCCAAGTCGAAGGGGAAGAAGACGAAGGGAAAGAAGAATAAAGGTTTCAATACTCCTCCGCAGGCTAAGGTAGTGAATCCCAAAAGAGCTTCTGAAGACTAGTGCCATCACTGCCAGAAGGTTGGGCACTAGAAGAAGAACTGTCCTGACTACCTTGCCCAGATCAGGAAGGAAAGAGCATCGACATCAGGTACTTTTATTTTTCATGTTATTGATATCTCATTAGCTTGTGAAGCTGTCACAACTAGTTGAATTTTAGATTCTGCTTGTCTTATTCACATTTGCAATTCGTTGCAGGTTGTGAAGGAAAATAGACGTCTGAAATCTGGAGAGATGCAATTACCGTTCGAGAGTGGTGACTCTCTAGATGCGATTGCAGTGGGCTTATGTGTGATTCCCTTACCTAATGGGAGACTTTTATTGCATGACTGCTATGTTGTACCGGGATACATGGAAAATATTATATCACTTTTGTATTAGATATAGAAGGATATCATGTAAATATTAAGAACTGTTCCCTGTATTTATATGATAGAAATAATATTCAGATCCTTGTTTGTCCAAATGAGCATGGTCATTATATTTTGCACACTTCTCGAGATATCTTGAATACTGGAATTAATAAATGTAAACTATCTGAAATAAATAATACTGAATTTTGGCATATGAGGTTAGGTCATATAGGCGTGAAACACCTAACCCAGTTGGTTAAGAATTGTTTGATTCCAGATCTCACCATTGAACCTTATCCAACCTGTGAATCTTATATTCGGGGTAAAATGACCAAAGCCCCATTTTTGGGTGTAAGACACCGAGCCACTGACTTATTAGAACTCATACATTCTGATGTATGTGGTCCCATGAGTCGGACTGCTCACAATGGTTTATCATACTTTATTACCTTTACCGATGATGTGTCACGATACGATTATATTTATCTGATGAAACATAAATCGGAAACCTTTGAAAATTTCAAAGAATTTCGAAACGAAGTAGAAAAGTAAACTGGTCAATATATTAAATGCCTTTGATCGGATCGAGGCAGTGAATATATGAGTGGAGAGTTCACCGATTATTTAAAGGAGAATGGGATTCTCGCTCAATATACTCCTCCTGGTACTCCACAACATAATGGAGTGTCAGAGAGGAGAAATCGAATATTATTGGATATGGTCCGATCTATGTTGAGTTTTACAGATTTGCCTTATTACTTATGGGGTTATGCTCTTTTAATTACCGCTCATCTTTTGAATAATATTCATTCTAAAGCTGTTCCTACGACTCTGTATGAGATATGGGCCGGTAGGAAATCAAATCTTAATTTTATTAGGGTTTGGGCTGTCCTGCATACGCCAGGGTGGCTCAGCAAAATAAGCTTTTGCCTCGAGGGCAAAAAATTAGATTTGTTGGATATCCTTCAAATATGAAAGGTTATTTGTTCTATGATACCGAGCATCAAAATATCTTTGTAGCTCACTTCGGAAAATTTCTAGAGGTAGAATTTTTGACTAAATGAGGCAATCATAGACAGGTTAAACTTGATGAAGTACAACCTGAGACCAACGAACCAACGGAGGAAACTGAAGTTCAGTAGATGAAGAACCTTCATTACCCACACTCTGTAGGTCCGAAAGGGTATCTAGACCTTATGAACGCTTGTATTTGATACAAGAAATGAGTCTTGATGTTCTATTAGTTGAAGAGACTGACCCATTTAGCTATAGAGAAGCGATGTTGGATATCGACTCCGTGAAGTGGCATGAGGCCATGAAATCAGAGTTAGACTTTATGCATCTGAATCAGATTTGTGACTTGGTTCAACTTCCTGAAGGAATTGTTCCAATCGGTTGTAAATGGGTTTACAAAAGGAAGCGCGAGCCTGATAAAAAGGTTGAAACCTTTAAGGCCAGACTGGTAGCTAAAGGTTACACACAATGATCTGGTGTCGACTATGATGAAACTTTTCGCCAGTAGCGATGCTAAAGTCTATTAGGATTTTATTGTCTATTGCAGCTTACCATGATTATGAGATTTGGCAGATGGATGTCAAAACGGCTTTTCTAAATGGATTTCTTGACGAAGAAATCTATATGGAACAGCCGGAGGGTTTTGTATCCAGTGAAATCTCGGGCATGGTATGTAAGCTTAAGAAGTCCATTTATGGACTTAAATAAGCTTCACGAAGTTGGAATCTTTGATTCGATGAGATAATCAAATTGTCTGGTTTTCTCAAGAATTCGGAAGAGTCTTGTGTGTATAAGAAGGCCAGTGGGAGTATGGTGGTATTTTTAGTTCTATATGTTGACGACATCCTGATCATTGGGAATGATATCGGGATGATGCAGGGCGTCAAAGCTTACATCTATAAGAATTTCTCCATGAAGGACCTGGGTAAAGCTTCTTATGTCTTAGGGATAAAACTCTATAGAGATAGAAAAAAAGAAGCTTATTGGTTTATTCCAATCAACGTACATAGATAAGATCTTAGAACGGTAAAATTTTGGTAACTGTAAGACAACAAATATACCGTTCAGACATGGCCTATATATTTCGAAGAATATGTGTCCACAAGCAGAAGATGAGAAGATTAGAATGTCTAATCAGCCTTATACTTCGTGTTTGGGCAGCATCATGTTTTCCATGTTATGTATTAGGCCTGATATCAACTTCGCAATTACCGTGACTAGCAGATATCAGTCTAATCCAGGTAATGACCATTGGATGGCCATTAAACATATCGTAAAGTATCTTAAAGGTACTAAGGATAAGTTTCTGATTTATGGAGGATATAAAATACAGGTTAATGGGTATACAGATTCAGATTTCCAATCGGATCCTGATGATAGAATATTTACATCAGGATTCATGTTTACCCTTAACGGAGGTGTAGTTTGTTGGAAAAGTTCCAACATGGGTCCACACAGCTGATTCTACCACAGAGGCATAATATATTGTAGCTTCTGAAGCTGCAAAAGAAACTATTTGGTTTAAGAAATTTATCATAGAGTTGGGAGCAGTCCCAAGTATCGAAAATTCGATTCCGTTATACTGTGATAATAATGGAGCCATTGCGCAAGCAAAGGAACCGAGGGCGCATTAGAAGTCGAAACATCTGGGAAGTACCACATCATTCGAGAGACTGTGTCACGAGGGGACATTATCATGTGCAAGATCCCGAGTGACGATAATGTAGCAGACCCGCTTACCAAGGCCATTCCTCCGAAGTTATTTGATAAATATATGGAGTCGATGGGTATGAGATACAATTGATATTGGCACTAGAGAATGTGGGAGAATTTTTTTGGATTGGTGCTCGAAAAGCCAATTTTCTTATGTATTTCCCTGTCCATTGGGTGTTGACTGATCCTCAGGATATCCTATGTGTGTTAAGATAGAATTCGTCTGTTCTGTGTACAGAGTATAGGTATTAATATGGAATTAGCAATCTGTTAAATTCAGGGCCAGTGTACAACTGTAGAAATTGAGTTATAAAGTGTTTATTAAGAGGTTGTTATAGAAACGTCGACGGATTTATGACCGGCGTAAACACACACGTATAACGCAAGCGCACGTATCGTTCAAGTAGTATAAAAATATCGATCCCACGAGGACTTAATATCTAATCTATTAATTTTATGAGGTCAAATGATTACTAGTATCTAACAGGTTGATTGATTGATTTGAAATGGTGACGATTCTAAATTTAAAAGCAAGTAAATAAAATTGTCGAAAATAGTTTTAAGAAAATTCAATATTAAAAACTATCTAGGGTTGTGATTTCTTCCAATATCATTTTAAAGATGAAGTGGTTATCTTAAAGTTGGGTAATATATTGATTTATTAACCTGGAACACTAAATTATGTGTAAGCCTCTGTCGATGGTCAGACACAAATACCCAGTTTAACCCAATTGAACCATATGTCTATGTCAACCAAATTATCTGGATTCATTAAGTTTAAGTTCCAATTATGGCTACCCCCGCCCGCCCGACAGGTATATTCCTATCCTGTAAGGAAATCTATTAAAGGGTTATCTATCCTCAAGGAAGATCGTGGGCTATTGAGTCTAAGGCTGAAACCTAAAATCCCTATGTCTAGTTCATTTTAGATTTACCAGATCAATTTTATTAATGGCCAGTTAATGAAAAAGCATTAAGATTAAGACTCAATAAATAAATCTTTATATTACCCAAGCTATAATCTAACCCCTTATAAAACGGTGATATTAAAAGTCATCACACAACCCCAGATAACTAATTTAGTTACAACACATAACTAGGGCTAGTAAAAACTTGAAAATAAAAGACATAAAGTAAAAATGCGGTAAAGTAAATACTGAAAAGTAAATTACAAAAAATAAAATGCTAAGGTAAAAGGAATTACTTTTACTACTACTAATTTAGATATCTCCCATAATATAATATATAAACTTGTGATAACATTACCAACCAGCCATATAGGCGGTATCCTGATTAAGTCAAATTAAGTCCAACCAGCCATTAAGGCGGTAAAAAGATTTGTCCATGAACCTGCCATATAGGCGGTAAGAAAGTTTAATTACCAACCACCAATCTCTGGCGGTATCCTTTTTAAGTCAATATTTTAAATAGTGAATATATTATATTTAAGGGAGATTAATCTAAATAGCAATAGTAAAAGAATTACCTTTCACCCTAGCTGGGGAAGTTACCTCCTCATGGTAAATAGTAAAAACTGTAAAAATAAAAAACAAGTAAATTACTATTATTACAAAACGTAATTAAAATTAATTACAAAACGTAATTAAAATTAATTACAAAACTAAAAACTAAAAATAAAACTAAAAATTAAAAGAAAGTAGAGATAGAAACTCTCTCTTTACATCAAAGAGATGAGAGAGAGTGGTGCAATTAAAACTGAAATTTGAAGCTCTATTTATAGGCCCTGGTAGGCTTCCAGCATCGCGACGCCAGCTTCTGTCGACGTGGCACGCTCTGGTTCATCAGTTTGCAGATTCTGGATAAGCTGATAAGGTGACACGTGGCGAGGTGGTTGGGCTTCAATTATTGTGACACGTGGCGGCTTCTGATTGGTCGATGAGATTCTTATCCGCCACGTGTCAGATAAGGATTAGATACTCAATGATTGATGCTGACGTGGCGGTGACGTGGCGACACGTGGAAAAAGACTATCGGCACAAACGGCACCGTATGATTGCGACTGTGGCACTTCCTGATTGGCTGATGATGACGTGGCGGTGAGGTGGCAGTTTGACTTGGTCAACCTGGTGATGTGGCTGATGACGTGGCAATGACAGGAGTGACACGTGGCACACGTGGCGATGATGACTGTCGGCACCGTAGGATGCTGACACGTGGCACGGCGCATGTTAGCAGATCGGCTGTGATGGTGACACGTGGCACGGCGCACGTTAGCAAAGTCAAACTTTTCAGATTCTGATTTGTGGACCCGGCGCACGTTAGCACTGTTCGGCGCACGTTAGGCGTCGCGACGCGGAAAATTTACTGAATTGCCATTTTGTCAATTTTTCACTGTTTTGGCCCCAAATCACTCCAATGTTTCCTGAACTTTATTTATCTACAAAATAACACAAAACACATCAAAATATTCACAAAACTCAAGAAACTATACAAAATATTAGGTTAAATGAGTGGGAAATAGTGATAGATTTACCACTCATCACACCCCAAAACCTAACATTTTGCTAGTCCTCGAGCAAAACACAAAATAAAATACATAAAATAAAATAAACTAAGCCACTTTCGTAGGGATCACGGTTGCATTTAGCGTATGCAACAAGCCTTTAACCCCTAGGTGTCCCTAGTGGACGAGTTGTAGTCTCGTGAGGGTTTACAGCAATGATACCCACAAACATTTTACAAAAGTAAAAAGGTAGTAAAACTAATGCACACAAAAGCAAAAAGACAAGCGAAAAGAGAATAAAGAAGTTAGTGACTAATCAGGTGAAACTTCTACTCCAAGTTACTAGTTGTTTTGTTTTATTCTAAATTACTGAATAAGTAAATTCTCCGATTATTTTTACCATTCTTCATATACACAGCCAACAAAATATTAAACAACTCATTTTTGCCCACAACAGTCATAAGTGCAGTTGATAAGAGAGTAATATTTTTGTCCTAAAGTTCTATCAGATTTCACACCTTTTGTAGCAATGGAATAATTTTTCTCATTTTTTCTGATTTTTTCTTTGATTTTTTTATATACAATACTTCCGTCTATGTAGCGAGTGTTGGGTCGGTGACTCCCAAACCAGTTGGCTTTAGGGCACCAGGTGTTAAGACACCCCTACGGACTTAATTACTCAGACTTCAGATATATATATTTTTGCAGCATCTTCGATCCATGTAACGAGCTTTGGGCCAGTGACTCCCAAACCAGTTGGCTTTAGGGCACTAGGTGTTAAGACACCCTTACAGACTTAATAACTCGGATCTCAAATGTTTTTTTTTTTTATTCCATTGCTTTTTGAGATGTTTCCTCCAATTAAACTAGAGCACTGAATATTACAAATTTTTCAATTTTAGCTCATGTCCGTATGTTACTATATATGTTGATAATATCTGTCAACTGAGCATATGAAGATCCATTTTAGTCCGTTTTAAGGAGAATTCACAAATTAAATAATTCAAAATGCAATAAACAAAAATTAACTTGTTTCGAAATAGGTTTGAGATACGTCTCAGGAGTGGAAACTTCTTACTCAGCCATCTCTTACCAATTTCACATTTTTAGTCAAAATAAAAACACAAAAACACAAAATATTTTTGTAATTTTTGAAAATTTTTCAATTTTTTTTTCGAAAAAATTTGGAATAAAAATAAAAATAACACACAAACTAAAAATAAGGTACTGATCAAATAATTCCCTCCCCCAAACCTAAATGAGACATTGTCCCCAATGTCTTAAATAGTAAAAGGAGAGTTAAGAAGGTCGTACCTGGTTAGCTGAAATCTACAGGAAATTAATGGTTAAGATCCAGATTAATCCGACGCCTCTTACCACGATCGTCCTCGGACCAATTTATCTTTGAAATGATAGGGTCAACTTGTGGTTCATAGGCTATTAGATCCGGAGCAGTTCTGGCAGTAAAGAGGAGTTCTTTCAAAGTTTTGACACGAACCCATTTCTCCGAGCATCATCAAGAAACACACAAAGAAAATCATAAAATCCATCAACGTTGAACAGTCCAATTGTTTCTGGTGTATGTTCAGGTTCGCCCAAGATAGAACTATAAAAATTTCCTCCAATGTACCCAAGCCACCTGAAGCAAAAGCGATAAAAGCATCAGCACGGTTAATCATTTCTACCAGTCGTTCAGACATACCTGGCACGATCAGTTCCTCTCCGTTTGATGATCCAATAAGATTTGCCTCTGCCAAGGGTTTTGGGATGATTCCCAAAACATGACTGCCTCCTTCCTGTACAGCCTTTGAAACGATCCCCATAAGTCCAAGATTGCCTCCGCCATATATTAAGTGCATATTCCTTGCAGCTAAGACTCGACCCAATTCCTGTGCTGCTTCTACGTATTGTGGTTTAGTACCAACACTACTACCAAAACAAAACACACAGATGTTTTCAACTCGTCTTCTTGAAGTGGCTTCCATTTTTAATCTGGATGTCTTCAAAAGTGCAATGATGGTTGAATTATAATACCTACTGAAAAGGGTGAGTAAAAATAGCACAAGTATCTTCCAGAGGACGATTAGTAGCGAATTAATATCGTGATAGTCAAAAAGGTCTGGATCCTGTCGGAGAAAATTAAAGAAAACACAAAAAACAAATCACAATTATTAAGAAAAGACAAAGAGATATAATATTTACAAGAAAAGTAACGGCTTGATTGACGTCTATGCGTCAGGGACAAGCTTCCCATCCAATTTTCTTATAAATTGGCAAACAGGGTCTTTTTGAGTCAGATTCCCGAGACTTAACAGTTGTCTTTCCTTTTGGAATTGTGCATATAACATGCGAATTTCATGATACACACATCCACTGGGATGCGTCTCAAGAGTTTTAGATATGTCATCCAAAGACTCCTTACTCAAGCCATCCCTAATGAAGTTAATCTTATCTTCGCGGTTATCGGACACCATTCCTAAAGAACGACAACGAGTATTACAAAATATGCGAGCACATTTATAACAAACACACATTCTTTTGGCTCTTCTCTTTTTAGCATATGTGCTCTTTCCTAAGCCAGGCAGATGTGAAATAAAAGAGTCAGAAGACTCACCTGCCAATCGACCCGTGCTTCAATTAACCAACGAATGTCAGTAGGAATACCTTTGATCATCAGTAGTCTCATCCGTTCTAAGCGAGCTTTGTAAACTTTCATCAGAGATTTTTTAGGGAGAGAAGGAAATTGCTTGTGAAGATTTGCGAGAGCATCTTCCATCTTGAAATGACTAAACCTGCAAAAATTAAATACATAAAAATAAACACACCAAATCACAATATATACACAAATTGCATGGGTTGCCTCTCTGCTAGCGCTAAGTTTAAAGTCGTCAGCCAGACTTGACTTCTTGAACGTTAAGCTGGATCTGAAAGTGTAACACTTTCTTTTTGTCGCTCAAATGATTCTCCCCAGTAGTGCTTGACACGCTTGTTTTTAACCTTGAAAGTTTTGTTAGCGTCAGGATCATGTATCTCAACGGCTCTATTTGGTAAAACTTTGGTGATCACAAATGGACCTGACCACCGTGATTTTGGCTTCCATGGGAAGAATTTCACCCTTGATTTGTTTAACAGTACCTTCTGCCCTGGTTCCAGTTGTATGCGCACTAACTTCTCATCATGTCTTTTCTTGCCCTTTTCTTTGTACAATTTGGCATCCTCAAAAGGCTGATTGTGAAATTCCTCCAATTCGTTGAGCTGGTGGAACTTTTTCTCTTCTGTTGCTTGTAGTGCAAGAATTGGCTCCTTTAGTACAAAAGACGCTTTATCTTTAGGCTCCACAGGCAATTGACATGTTTTAAGTTTGTCAGTAGAACTTTGCATTGCATTGGAGTTCTGAATGGTACTGTGTATCACATCGAGTTTGAAACATTCCTCATTCTTTTCATCATCTGGGAAATTCATGGCCTTGAAAACATTGAATGTTACTTCTTGGTCCTGTACCCTCATGGTTAATTCTCTTTTTGTACATCAATAATGGTTCGACCTGTAGCCAAGAATGGTCTCCCAAGGATGATTGGCACGTCTGCGTCTTCCTCCATATCAAGGACAATAAAATCTGCTGGGAAAATGAATTTGTCAACCTTGACCAGCACATCCTCAACTACGCCTCTTGGAAATACGAGCGTTCTATCAGCAAGTTGTAGTGAGACTGAAGTTGGCATTGTTTCTCCAATCTGTAATTTCCTGAAAATAGAAAAAGGCATCAAGTTAACACTCGCACCTAAATCACACAAAGCCTTACCAAAGTTATGTTCTCCTATGACGCAAGGAACAGTGAAACTGCCAGGATCTTTCAACTTCGGGGGAAGTTTCCTCTGAATGATGGCACTGCATTCTTCTGTAATGCTACTGTCTCGTAATCTCCCAATCTCCGTTTTCGTGAAAGAATATCTTTCATGAATTTGGCATAGGTGGGCATTTGTTCCAACGCTTCTGCAAATGGAATGTTGATATGCAGCTTTTTGAAGATCTCCAGGAACCGAGAAAACTGCTTGTCCAATTTGTTCTTCTGAAGACGTTGAGGAAAATGTGGAGGTGGAATGATCTGTTCTTTTTCCTTTGCTTCTTTTTCCTCCATCTGTTGCTTTGTTTCTTTTGGAACTTCCTCAGCAGCTGTTTTGGCTCCAACATCTTTGTTGATTTCAGTACCGCTTTTTAACATGATGGCATGACATTGCTCCTTCCCCATGTTTCTTGGATTTGGCTCTGTGTTGCTAGGAAGGGTACCTGGCGGTCTGTAACTCTGAGCATTTGCCAGTTGTCCCATTTGATTCTCCAGTGCTTTAATAGAAGCAGATTGACTTTGAATTAATGCTGCTTGGGATTGAAACATAGCATCATATCTTGCTGCTTGAGAGTCGTGTTTTGCTTCTATCTTTTTCAAGTGGGTCAACACTTCTGTTATTCCTGATTCATTTGCCTGCTCCTGGCTTTTGTTCTGTTGCTGGAATTCAGGTGGTGGATAGTTCTGCTGTTGGCCTGAATTGTTGCTCCATGAAAAATTGGGATGATTCCTCCACCCTGGGTTGTAGGTGTTGGAATATGGATTGTTCCCCTGTCTGTTGAAATTGTTGACATAATTCACCGTTTCTTCAAGTTGGTTCGACTCTGGTGCTCCTCCATATGGTGAACTTGTGGATCCAGTGGTAAGAGTCTCCATAAATTTGCATATCTGATCCAGCTTGGCGTTGACTGCTGTATTGGCTCCACTTTCATAAATTCCTGCAATTCTTTGGATCATGCTCCTTTCTGTTGGCCACAAGAATTGTTGTTGGCCATTTCTTCGATTAGGTCCCAGGCTTGATCTTCTCCTTTTGCCATTAAGCTCCTCCAGCAGCAGCATCGATTGTGGTTCTCATTATTCCAGAAAGCCCATTATAGAATGTTTGGACTTGAAGCCATTTTGGAATCTCATGGTGAGGACATTTCCGGAGCAAATCTTTGTACCTTTCCCAAGCTTCGCAGAGGGATTCTGAATCTTGTTGTACAAAGGATGTGATGTCATTCCTCAGCTTTCCGGTTCTGGCTGGTGGAAAGTACTTTGCAAGAAATTTGGTGGCTAAAGTGTTCCAAGTTGTGATAGAACCTGCTGGTAGTGAATGTAGCCAAGCTTTAGCTCTGTCCTTTAAGGAATATGGAAAAACTCGCAGTCTCATTGCTTCTTCTGATGCTCTGTTGTAGTTGAAAGTGCCGCAAACTTCCAGGAAGTTACTGATGTGGGATTAGGATCTTCAGTTGCATTCCCCCTAAATGAACTGACTGCTGAATCATCTGAATGCATGTTTTGATGTCACACGCATTTGCTGGTAAGGGAGGAAGTACAATACAGGAAATGAGTCTGTCAACCACCGGAATGGTTCTGTCTCGAATGGGAATTGGTGGTGCAACGTTCAAAGGTTCAGGTTCCATGTTGACTAAAGCTTCTTGGCTTCTCGCCTTTCCCTTCTCAACTGTCTGATGGTTCTTTCAATTTCCGGGTCAAGCGGTCGGAGTTCAAAGCTTCTGGTTCGTCTCATGAAGTTTCTGAGAACCTGAAACACAAGAAAACAAAAACAATAAGTAAAAAGAAATTAGATACAAGTAACGTATCTAACCCCTAAACTAATAGTAAAAGATAAATAAGTCCCCGGCAACGGCGCCAAAAACTTGACCGGCGTAAACACACACGTATAACGCAAGCGCACGTATCGTTCAAGTAGTATAAAAATATCGATCCCACGAGGACTTAATATCTAATCTATTAATTTTATGAGGTCAAATGATTACTAATATCTAACAGGTTGATTGATTGATTTGAAATGGTGACGATTCTAAATTTAAAACAAGTAAATAAAATTGTCGAAAATAGGTTTTAAGAAAATTCAATATTAAAAACTATCTAGGGTTGTGATTTCTTCCAATATCATTTTAAAGATGAAGTGGTTATCTTAAAGTTGGGTAATATATTGATTTATTAACCTGGAACACTAAATTATGTGTAAGCCTCTGTCGATGGTCAGACACAAATACCCAGTTTAACCAAATTGAACCATATGTCTATGTCAACCAAATTATCTGGATTCATTAAGTTTAAGTTCCAATTATGGCTACCCCCCCCGCCCGACAGGTATATTCCTATCCTGTAAGGAAATCTATTAAAGGGTTATATCCTCAAGGAAGATCGTGGGCTATTGAGTCTAAGGCTGAAACCTAAAATCCCTATGTCTAGTTCATTTTAGATTTACCAGATCAATTTTATTAATGGCCAGTTAATGAAAAAGCATTAAGATTAAGACTCAATAAATAAATCTTTATATTACCCAAGCTATAATCTAACCCCTTATAAAACGGTGATATTAAAAGTCATCACAACCCCAGATAACTAATTTAGTTACAACACATAACTAGGGCTAGTAAAAACTTGAAAGACATAAAGTAAAAATGCGGTAAAGTAAATACTGAAAAGTAAATTACAATAAAATAAAATGTTAAGGTAAAAGGAATTACTTTTACTACTACTAATTTAGATATCTTCCATAATATAATATATAAACTTGTGATAACATTACCAACCAGCCATATAGGCGGTATCCTGAATAAGTCAAATTAAGTCCAACCAGCCATTAAGGCGGTAAAAAGATTTGTCCATGAACCTGCCATATAGGCGGTAAGAAAGTTTAATTACCAACTCACCAATCTGGCGGTATCCTTTTTAAGTCAATATTTTAAATAGTGAATATATTATATTTAAGGGAGATTAATCTAAATAGCAATAGTAAAAGAATTACCTTTCACCCTAGCTGGGGAAGTTACCTCCTCATGGTAAATAGTAAAAACTGTAAAAAGTAAAAAACAAGTAAATTACTATTATTAAAAAACGTAATTAAAATTAATTACAAAACTAAAAAACTAAAAAACTAAAAATTAAAAGAAAGTAGAGAGAGAAACTCTCTCTTTACATCAAAGAGATGAGAGAGAGTGGTGCAACTAAAACTGAAATTTGAAGCTTATTTATAGGCCCTGGTAGGCTTCCAGCGTCGCGACGCCAAGGCCTTTGGCGTCGCTACGCCAGCTTCTGTCGACGTGGCACGCTCTGGTTCGTTGGTTTGCAGATTCTGGATAAGCTGATAAGGTGACACGGGGAGGTGTTTGGGCTTCAATTATTGTGACACGTGGCGGCTTCTGATTGGTCGATGAGATTCTTATCCGCCATGTGTCAGATAAGTATTAGATACTCAATGATTGATGCTGATGTGGCGGTGATGTGGCGACATGTGGGAAATAGACTGTCAGCACCGTAGGATTGCGACACGTGGCACTTCCTGATTGGCTGATGATGACGTGGCGGTGAGGTGGCAGTTTGACTTGGTCAACCTGGTGATGTGGCTGATGACGTGGCGATGATGACTGTCGGCACCGTAGGATGCTGACACGTGGCACGACGCATGTTAGCATATCGGCTGTGATGGTGACACGTGGCACGGCGCACGTTAGCAAAGTCAAACTTTTCTCAGATTCTGATCACGTGGACCAGGCGCACGTTAGCACTGTGTGGCGCACGTTAGGCGTCGCGACGCTGACGGTCTTGGCGTCGCGAAGCGTCAATTTACTGAATTGCCATTTTTGTCCAATTTTTCTCTATTTTGGCCCCAATTTGCTTCCAATGCTTTCCCACTTTATTTATCTGCAAAAAACACAAAACACATCAAAATGTTCACAAAACTCAAGAAACTATACAAAATATTAGGTTAAATGAGTGGGAAATAGTGATAGATTTACCACTCATCAATTATATCTATAGAGATTTGACGTTTTATATCTATATCTCTAGAATAATCTGGATACCTGTGAGAGAGAGATTATATGCAATGACCTCGACCTGTATGGTTCAGTGAGTTTATTCGTGTTCATCATAATTTACGGGTGGGTAGATTATGGGCACGAAATTGGATTTCGTGACGGATATGTCTGAACCTAGAGAGTCTCACTAATGAAATTTGGTCATTTCCTAATTAATGTGTATTTGTCTTTAGTATATGATTTTATTAAATACACATTAATTAAATGTCAAATTATGATATTTGACATATATCATTAATATATGTATTTGGATTATTTGAAGTAAATATAATACATATATTTGAGATATTTATATTTAATTAATTAATTAATTATTAAATAATTAAAATAATTAAAATATAAATATCTACCATTATGGTAAAGTTAGGAAATGATTAGTTAGTGTATAAGTTTGACTTTACATTAAAGTAAATGTGTTAAAAATGAATTTGACTTCTTTGATTTTTGGTAAGAAAATGAAAATACTTCTTTTTTCTTTTTCTCACCCAAAATTTGGCCAAACCCTAGCATTATATAAAGATTTTATTTTTTTCATTTGCTTCACTTGTTCAAGCTTCCAAAAATATAAAACAAAATAGACTTGAGAGAAAAGAGAAGAAACCAAGAAGAAATCAAAGAAAACTCAGAAATAAGTAAGTATTTCAAACTTTCCATTAGAAGGAAAATTATTCCTTTTGTTCTTGGCTACAACATGTGTTGTTCTTAAGTTTTTATACTCTCTTATGTTTGTGTTATGATGCTTGGAAGCATGAAAGAAAGATGTATGCATGTATGTTTATCAAAGTATGCTTATTAATGGTTAATAAGAATACTTTTGATCATTCGATGATTTTGTTGTCATTCTAGAGTTTTTAGGCCACTCATTGATGACCTAGAATTTTTCTTTAGTTGTTTCAAAGTGGTGAGACTTGTTTGGTGTTGTAGAGATTAGATTAAAGTGTTGGAATTGTTAATTTTGTTAATCGTGTTAATTTGAGAAATTATGGTTTATACCTCCACCAAAATTGAGACTTTTCATATATGTATTGTATAATGATGTATATAAGATGTACAAATCATTTGGTGTTGATTGGAAATCATCTAAAGTTGTTTTGAACAAATTTGGTCCAAAATACACAAAGTTGTAACTTGGTGGGCCATTCGGTAATTTGGAGTTTTTTTTTGGATTTTTGTTGTGAGTTGTATTTTGATGTATATGATATGTATAAATCATTTTGGTAGTGATTTGAAATCACTTACATTTATATATGACAAATTAGGACTAAAATGATCAAAATGTAAACCTTTGGGGTCTCACGGCAATTAAGGGAAAAATCTGATTTTTGGGTAAAAAAATCAATTTTTTAAGAATTGAGTAATTAGAATAAATAATTTTATTTTAATTTCCCAAGAAAAATATTTGAAGTCGGAAAAAATTTATTTTTTCGCATTCCGCTACGTTACCCTGATATATCCCTAAAAATCCCCTACATTACAATGCCATGGCTTTTGAAGAACAACCCGCTGCTGAGTTCAAGATGCCAGAAATGACCAAGTTTGATGGGAACAGATATGATGTGATCCTAGCTGCACCTGGTTCGGTCCAGACCACAATCGATCCAATCCATGTACCAGTTGGACAAATTACAAGACACATAGCTCAGAAGATTGACCGGCGTAAAGACACACGTATAACGCAAGCGCACGTATCGTTCAAGTAGTATAAAAATATCGATCCCACGAGGACTTAATTTCTACTGTTGTTATTAATTATTTATACTATTTATTTACAAATATCTAATTGAGGGAGAAGAGAATGATTGCTTGATT
Source organism: Zanthoxylum bungeanum (assembly GCA_019454045.1). Taxonomy (NCBI): domain Eukaryota; kingdom Viridiplantae; phylum Streptophyta; class Magnoliopsida; order Sapindales; family Rutaceae; genus Zanthoxylum; species Zanthoxylum bungeanum. The sequence continues at coordinate 119,648 of SKCR01024820.1, forward strand.
GATTTGGTTGATTGTAGATTTGCTAAATAAATAAATAAATAAAAAGACAAAAGAAAATACTAAAGAAAATAACAAAAGACACAAAGATCCAGGGTTGTGAATCCTTCTAATATCTTTTAAAAGATGAAGTGATTATTTTATGTTTGTGTAATAAATCAGTTTACTAATCTAGAACACTAAATTATGCAAAAGCCTATGTCGATGGTCAGATGCAAATACCCAGTTTAACCCAATTGAACCATATGTCTATGTCAACCAAATTATCTGGATTCATTAAGTTTAAGTTCCAATTATAGCTACCCCCGCCCGACAGGTATATGTCTATCCTGTAAGGAAATCTATTAAAGGGTTATCTATCCTCAATGAAGATCGTGGGCTATTAAGTCTAAGGCTGAAACCTAAAATCCCTATGTCTAGTTCATTTTAGATTAACCACATCAATCTTATTGGTGATCAGACAACAAGAAGCATTAAGCTTAAGACTTAATAAGTAAACCTTTAAATTACCCAAACTATAAAATAACCCCTTATAAACCAGTGATATTAGAATTCATCACAACCCCAGATAACTACAGATAACTAGGGCTAGTAAAACCTTAAAAGTAAAAGACATAAAGTAAAATACTGAAAAGTAAAAGACATAAAGTAAAAGCTGAAAAGTAAAATAAAATAAAATAAAATGCTAAGGTAAAATGAATTACTTTTACTATTTACTATTTTAGATATCTCCCATAAAATAATATATAAACTTGTGATAATATTACCAACCGACCAATCTGGCGGTATCCTTTATTAGTAGGTTTAAACCAGATTAAAATGAATTACCAACCGACCAACCTGACGGTATCCTTTTTAAGTCAATATTTTAAATAGTGAATATATTATTTTTAAGGCAGATTAATCTAAATAGTAACAGTAAAAGAATTACCTTTTCACCCTAGCTGGGGAAGTTACCTCCTCATGGTGAATAGTAAAAACTGTAAAAAGTAAAAAAGTAAATTACTATATTAACAAAACGTAATTAAAATTATTTACAAAACTAAAAACTAAAAAAAACTAAAAACTAAAAGAAACTAGAGAGAGAAACTCTCTCCTTACATCAAAGAGATGAGAGAGAGTGGTGCAACTAAAACTGAAATTTGAAGCTCTATTTATAGGCCCTGGTAGGCTTCCAGCGTCGCGACGCCAAGGCCTTTGGCGTCGCTACGCCAGCTTCTGTCGACGTGGCACGCTCTGGTTCTTCGGTTGCAGATTCTGGATAAGATGATAAGGTGACACGTGGCGAGGTGGTTGGTCTTCAATTATTGTGACACGTGGCGGCTTCTGATTGGTCGATGAGATTCTTATCCGCCACATGTCAGATAAGGATTAGATACTCAATGATTGATGCTGACGTGGCGGTGACGTGGCGACACGTTGGAAAAAGACTATCGGCACCGTATGATTGCGACATGTGGCACTTCTTGATTGGCTAATGATGATGTGGCGGTGAGGTGGCAGTTTGACTTGATCAACCTGGTGATGTGGCTGATGACGTGGCGATGACATGGAGTGACACGTGGCACACGTGATAGCCAATAATTGATGCTGACATGGCGCTGATGTGGCGCTGACATGGCGGTGATGTGGCGACACGTGGGAAAGAGACCGTCGGCACCGTAGGATTGCGACACATGGCACTTCCTGATTAGCCGACTTGTGTTTCATAAGAATCACATAACCATAACCCGATGCATCATCCGTAAGGTTACGAAGTATTCATATCCACCTCTAGCCTAGCTAGACATGAGCCCACATATATCACCATGAACAAGGGTTAACAGCTCGGTGGCACGTACACCTTTACCGCTAAAAGGCATTTTAGGCACTTTGCCTAAAAAATAAGATTCGCAGACGTCATATGAACTAGGATCAAATCCGTCCAAGTATCCATTCTTCGAAAGTGTGGATATACGAGTTTTGTTAATGTGTCCCAGACAACAATGCCACATATAAGTTTCATCTGATTTATTCAGTTTGAGCCTTTTGTTTGTCATATCATATGTTTGAGATTCACTTACATTCAAAATATAAAGACCATTATTAGCATCTGCTGTACATATCAAAATGTTATCTTTATATATAAAACACCTAGTGTTCCAGAATACAAAGGTACACCCGCAACAGGTAAAACAAAATACAGAGATGACGTTCCTAGTCAAATTAGTTACAAAATAACAGTCACCTAATGTAATTACACGCCCCAATGGCAGATACAAAACATAGGTCCCAACGGCCAAAATAGCGACTCTCGTCCCATTTCTGACTCGTAGGTTGATCTCATCTGAAGTCAGTATCCTGCTAATCAGCAAATCCTGCACACCAGTATATATATGAGTACCACATCCAGAATCAAAAATCCAATTTTTAAAACTAGTAGTGGACATCTTTATAACAAACATACCTGAAGCCGGAGCCTTGCCTGTCTTCACATCCTTCAACTCTACCTTGTACTCATGGCTGTCACGCTTCCAGTGACCCCGTTTGCCACAATGTAGGCAGACATATTGGGATATGTCCTTAGTCTTCCCATAAGACTGTGATGATTTTGCCTTGCCCTTCTTCATCCTTTTCTACACACCCCTAGAAGCCTTCGGCCAAGCCTTGGCCATCTAGGATGTCGAAGTAAGGTGCGCCTCGCACTTCTTGACCTTTAGAAGCTCCAGCTCTGCTTCTTTAAGCATCGCCATTAACTCTCCAAGAGTATTTTCTTGGTTCATCATATTGTAGTTCATGACGAACCCGCCCCAGCACTCGAGCAGAGACTGTAAGATCAAATCTATGGAAGTCTTGGCCTAGAAGGTTATGCCCAGCTGACCCAGTTGTTTGATGTCAGCAATCATCTGCGACACATAGTGCTTGACAGATGTACCCTCTGACATACGCGAGCGAAAGAGCTTCTTTCGTAATTCATGCTTCTGAGATCTAAGATTAGACCTGTGAAGATCCTTCAATTTCAACATCATACTATAAGGATCCATCCTTTGTTTTGACGATGAAATTGAGGAGTCATTTCGGCAAGTATTAAGGATTGAACGCTAAAGTTATCATCACGATGAGTCTTCCAAAACTCATGCTCCACTATTTGCTCAACTCCGAGATCACGCCCGAGAGGTTTCTCTATGACATAGAGTAACTTCTCGGCTCCCAGGACTATCCTGAGATTCATCTCCCAATCTGGAAAATTGGAGCCATTAAAGACATTATCGCCCATGACGATGTCCCTAACGCTAATCTTTCCAGCCATCTCGATTGCAATATTCCAACTATTCAATCAACGATATCAGGTACACTAAAAAATAATGGTTACTATAGTCCAACTATATAACCAACTACAAGTGGAGTAGTGTCTTGTACAGTCTAACTGTTCAAAGAAAGCAATAAAACAAATATTAGTCCAACTAATATATTTATAACGACGATAAATAAAATTAAAAGAGCGCGTTTAGCAAGTATTAAACGAAATTACAAATTTAATACTGGCCTCCCACTATTTTTCGGCTAGCCTCTAACCCTCTGTGGAGTACTCGGGAAACCTAGTTTCCTAGTGGGCTAGGATCCCGTTAAATAACACAAAACCTTGACTTTGGCCAACAAGCTCTATGAAACTTAACTAGGTAGATCTTTAAGATCAATTGTATCCCATCCAATTCCTAGATCCGGTAGGTGGACCTCCAAGTCCAAAACATATATCCAAGATATCATCCTAACCTTTTCCTCTGAATCAACTAAGCCTTGGCTTTGGCTCAACAAGCTTAATAATTCCAGTTAAGCGCGACCCATTGACAGTGGGAAAGCTTCGTAATCCACGTCGATGTACATAAGTGACCTTGACTTTGGCCAACAAATCACAACTGCCCAAGACATGCGATATGAAACAAAGCTTTCGTGGTTCAAACACATCCGCGATGGACAATGATCTTGACTTTGGCCAACAAACCAATGCCAATCTTGGATCTTGAGAGAGAACCACTCAATGGAAGGAAATCGCTTAATATTAAAGTGAGGGTTTTTCACGTAAATTGGCAACCAATTTATTATCTTTGATTAGGTCTCATCATACACCCTTAAACATGCATACTAAAAGCATAATAAGGCGTAAATAAAATAATAATGATATGCGGATGGATATATAACAATTTGTTCTAGAACAAATCTCTCCATTTTCTCTCTCCCGCTAGCACTTTACATACTTTTACCCAATTACATAATACTAAAAGAAACCTCATTTGCATTGAGGGGAATTGGTGAGAAGAGAAATACAAAGAGAATAGAAGGTGAAAGGCTGGACACGCAGGTCCAATTTAATAAATAAGTACCATACTTACAATAATTTCCAAAATTGCCCCCACCCATCTAATATACATCCGATATACATTATTCATACAAATACATCCAAGTATTCACAAAAAGCATGTTGTCAATCAATCTAATCCAATTAATTAATCTTTGATTAATGACCATCCATTGTTCAAACAACGATTTGATTTGCGCGAGTCCAACTCGTTTAAGAATAAATACTCAAAGTAAGTATTCTTGAATTATATCGAACTACAATTTTAAATTGTATCCAATATGAATTCATATTTAATTCCAAATTAAATAATTACACTTATTTTAGTGCCTTTTAGACTTGGATTCTAAATCCAATCTAAATGGATCTCAAAGGCCCAATCAGCATCCAATACTATTCAATTAAAGTCCAATGGGCTTTCAATTAATTCGTTAGGCATGGGCTTTGGCCATTATGGATCAAACCCAGATGACAATTGGATCCAACCTAATTGTCCAAAACCAATCTTGGACCAACCAAGCTCATTAAGCCCAAATACAACAAATTAGCCCAATCCAATTTAAAGACTAATTTATTATTAACATAATATTCCAAATATCTCATTAATTTAATTAAAGTGTAATTTCCATAATTAATTAATTAAACTAATATTTCCAAAACATCAATTAAACTAATTAATCATGCTTTAATCATCCAATTCATGTCCAACACAAATTGAAGCAATGAGTTGGGATTACAGAATGGCATACGTAGCCGATTCATCTTCCTCAATAAGATTAATATCTACATGAGGTAAGATCAGAAACCCATACCTCTTAGGTTAATTTTTGACTCTCTCCGACCTACGCGGTTCTTGTGTATTAGAAGATTATGGAGCAGTCTCATCCCTGATGAACTGTTCGTGTTCCGTGAGGGGATCGGTGACAGGAATAATATCACTCTGATTTTCATCGAGTTCTACTTTCTCCCACTTACCACTACATTTAAGAATTCCTCTAAGGAAAACCGCATGGAGAGCAACAAATATTTTGTTCTCTTATGGGTTGTGGAAATAACATCATTTGGTTTCCCTAGGATAACCAATTACAGATAGTCACTTATCCAATTTGCGTTCTAGTTTGGTACCATCCAAACGTTTAATATATGCCCAGCATCCCCAAATCTTCAGGAATGAGAAACCCGGTTTCTTTCCTGTCCATATTTCATATGGAGTCTTTCCAACAGACTTTGACGGAACCTTATTCAAAATAAGTATTGCATTGTTCAATGCATATCCCGTGAAGGAAATTGGTAGCTAAGTGCGACTCATCATTAACCTTACCATGTCCAACAAAGTTTGGTTTTTCCGTTCGGACACACCACTCAATTGAGGTGTTCCATGAGGATTCCACTGTGAAAGAATACCATACTCTTTCAAGTAATCAAGAAACTCATTGCTTAAGTATTCTCCATCATGGTCCGACCGTAATGTTTTAATACTTTTGCCGGTCTATTTTTCTACTTCGTGTCGAAACTCTTTGAATTTATCAAAAGTTTCCGACTTGTGTTTCATAAGAATCACATAACCATAACCCGATGCATCATCCGTAAGGTTACAAAGTATTCATATCCACCTCTAGGCTAGCGAGACATGAGCCCACATATATCACCATGAACAAGGGTTAACAGCTCGGTGGCACGTACACCTTTACCGCTAAAAGGCATTTTAGGCACTTTGCCTAATAAACAAGATTCGCAGACGTCATATGAACTATGATCAAATCCGTCCAAGTATCCACTCTACGAAAGTGTGGATATACGAGTTTTGTTAATGTGTCCCAGACAACAATGCCACATATAAGTTTCATCTGATTTATTCAGTTTGAGCCTTTTGTTTGTCATATCATATGTTTGAGATTCACTTACATTCAAAATATAAAGACCATTATTAGCATCTGCTGTACATATCAAAATGTTATCTTTATATATAAAACACCTAGTGTTCCAGAATACAAAGGTACACCCGCAACAGGTTAAACAAAATACAGAGATGACGTTCCTAGTCAAATTAGGTACAAAATAACAGTCACCTAATGTAATTACACGCCCCAATGGCAGATACAAAACATAGGTCCCAACGGCCAAAATAGCGACTCTCGTCCCGTTTCCGACTCGTAGGTCGATCTCATCTGAAGCCAGTATCCTACTAATCAGCAAATCCTGCACACCAGTACATATATGAGTACCACATCCAGAATCAAAAATCCAATTTTTAAAACCAGTAGTGGACATGTTTATAACAAACATACCTGAAGCCGGAGCCTTGCCTGTCTTCACATCCTTCAACTTTGCCTTGTACTCACGACTGTCACGCTTCCAGTGATCCCGTTTGCCACAATGTAGGCAGACATATTGGGATATATCCTTAGTCTTCCCAGAAGACTGTGATGATTTAGCCTTGCCATTCTTCATCCTTTTCTACACACCCCCAGAAGCCTTCGGCCAAGCCTTGGCCATCTAGGATGTCGAAGTAAGGTGCGCCTCGCGCTTCTTGACCTTTAGAAGCTCCAGCTCTGCTTCTTTCAGCATCGCTATTAACTCTCCAAGAGTATTTTATTGGTTCATCATATTGTAGTTCATGACGAACCCGCCCCAGCACTCGGGCAGAGACTGTAAAATCAAATCTATGGAAGTCTTGGCCTCGAAGGTTATGCCCAGCTGACCCAGTTGTTTGATGTCAGAAATCATCTGCGACACATAGTGCTTGACAGATGTACCCTCTGAAATACGCGAGTGAAAGAGCTTCTTTCGTAATTCATGGTTCTGAGATCTAAGATTACACCTGTGAAGATCCTTCAATTTCAACATCATACTATAAGGATCCAATCCTTTGTTTTGACGACGAAATTGAGGAGTCATTGCGGCAAGCATTACGGATTGAGCGCTAAAGTTATCATCACGATAAGTCTTCCAAAACTCATGCTCCACTATTTGCTCAACTCCGAGCTCACGCCCGAGAGGTTTCTCTATGACATAGAGTAACTTCTCGGCTCCCAGGACTATCCTGAGATTCATCTCCCAATCTGGAAAATTGGAGCCGTTAAAGACATTATCGCCCATGACGATGTCCCTAACGCTAATCTTTCCAGCCATCTCGATTACAATATTCCAACTATTCAATCAACGATATCAGGTACACTAAAAAATAATGGTTACTATAGTCCAACTATATAACCAACTACAAGTGGAGTAGTGTCTTGTACAGTCTAACTGTTCAAAGAAAGCAATAAAACAAATATTAGTCCAACTAATATATTTATAACGATGATAAATAAAATTAAAAGAGCGCGTTTAGCAAGTATTAAACGAAATTACAAATTTAATACTGGCCTCCCACTATTTTTCGGCTAGCCTCTAACCCTCTGTGGAGTACTCGGGAAACCTAGTTTCCTAGTGGGCTAGGATCCCGTTAAATAACACAAAACCTTGACTTTGGCCAACAAGCTGTATGAAACTTAACTAGGTAGATCTCTAAGATCAATTGGATCCCATCCAATTCCTAGATCCGGTAGGTGGACCTCCAAGTCCAAAATATATATCCAAGATATCATCCTAACCTTTTCCTCTGAATCAACTAAGCCTTGGCTTTGGCTCAACAAGCTTTATAATTCCAGTTAAGCGCGACCCATTGACAGTGGGAAAGCTTCGTAATCCACGTCGATGTACATAAGTGACCTTGACTTTGGCCAACAAATCACAACTGCCCAAGACATGCGGTATGAAACAAAGCTTTCGTGGTTCAAACACATCCGCGATGGACAATGATCTTGACTTTGGCCAACAAACCAATGCCAATCTTGGATCTTGAGAGAGAACCACTCAATGGAAGGAAATCGCTTAATATTAAAGTTAGGGTTTTTCATGTAAATTGGCAACCAATTTATTATCTTTGATTAGGTCTCATCATACACCCTTAAACATGCATTCTAAAAGCATAATAAGGCGTAAATAAAATAATAATGATATGCGGATGGATATATAACAATTTGTTCCTAGAACAAATCTCTCCATTTTCTCTCTCCCGCTAGCACTTTACATACTTTTACCCAATTACATAATACTAAAAGAAACCTCATTTGCATTGAGGGGAATTGGTGAGAAGAGAAATACAAAGAGAATAGAAGGTGAAAGGCTGGACACGCATGTCCAATTTAAAAAATAAGTACCATACTTACAATAATTTCCAAAATTGCCCCCACCCATATAATATACATCCGATATACATTATTCATACAAATACATCCAAGTATTCACAAAAAGCATGTTGTCAATCAATCTAATCCAATTAATTAATCTTTGATTAATTACCATCCATTGTTCAAACAACGATTGATTTGCGCGAGTCCAACTCGTTTAAGAATAAATACTCAAAGTAAGTATTCTTGAATTATATCGAACTACAATTTTAAATTGTATCCAATATTAATTCATATTTAATTCCAAATTAAATAATTACACTAATTTTAGTGCCTTTTAGACTTGGATTCTAAATCCAATCTAAATGGATCTCAAAGGCCCAATCAGCATCCAATACTATTCAATTAAAGTCCAATGGGCTTTCAATTAATTCTTTAGGCATGAGCTTTGGCCATTATGGATCAAACCCAAGATGCCAAGGCCCAATTAGGAATCACCCTATGCCAAAAATCAATTTAGGCCCAATTAAATTTTTAAAGGCCCAATAGTAATATTTGGACTTTATGGAAATGGTTTTAGGCCCAATTGGATCCAACCTAATTGTCCAAAACCAATCTTGGCCCAACCAAGCTCATTAAGTCAAAATACAACAAATTAGCCCAATCCAATTTAAAGACTAATTTATTATTAACATAATATTCCAAATATCTCATTAATTTAATTAATGTGTAATTGCCATAATTAATTAATTAAACTAATATTTCCAAAACATCAATTAAACTAATTAATCATGCTTTAATCATCCAATTCATGTCCAACACAAATTGAAGCAAAATCAATCTATTCCAACATGCTATAGCTCACGGCAATGGGCATAAATAATATCCAATTTTGATTTTAATCCAATTAAATCAACAATCAATATTCATTTCATGCTTATAACACATCCAATTGTCTAATTTTCAAAAAATCACCATGAGCATACTAGGGTCACATTCGGCCATGCATAAGGAATATGAGATTTTTGATCCAATCAATTTTTCTCAATGCCAATGATGCACAAATCCAATTCATCATCATATAAACACAACCACACAATCAATTTAGGTAAATCAAGCTCCAAGCAAAAAATCCCAAATTAAAGTCCATAAACCCTAGATTCAAATCAAGTTTAGATTGGCTCTGATACCATTGATAGTGTCTCTAAGACATGCCAAGGATCCTAAACATGATTCTAGTGTGAATATAATCAAAAATAAGTTGCGGAATACTTACATTAATTTGGACGAGAAGTTCAAAACTTTCTTTGTTGTAGATGCTCCAAGCTTTTGTTGAGTTCCAAACTCTTGGTGAGTTTCCCTATCACCTTCAAAGACTCCCAAAGTGCTAGCTTTGATCAATTTGTGAAGCAAAATTTCTTCCCTATGAAGCATGAAGCTCACGGTTTTGGAGAGAAAAAGAAGAGAATGAATAGTCTTTTAAGTTTTCAAAAAACTTGTTACAAAAGGTTGTGTGTGTTGTGATCCAACATTAATTAGCCAACTACACCCATCATGAATAGTGACAAGCGATGTAAGTAAAGTGGGTCCCACCATTTTCAAATTCCAAATTTGAGTTGGCTTGTACAACACACTTTGGGCCCGGGTTTGTTTAATCCGACTAAACGAATTTCCCGTTGCGACGTAATTAAATCCAATTTAATAAAATAATAATGCCTAGCAAAATTATTATGAAAGTCGCTTACGAATTAATTCTAAATTAATTCGTTCGCTTGAATTAAAATCCAATTTTAATTCTGTATTGAAATCCAATTTCAATTAATATATCCAATATATTATTTTAGCCCAATTAAATAAATTAAATAGTAAAATCCAATTTAACTATTAAAGTTACTTTGCCGATTAATTCCAAATTAATAGCGTTCTCTCTTCTCGACGAATTAATCCCAGATTAATTCTTGTCGCAATTAATACCAGATTAATTTTCTCTCTCATAATTAATCCCAGATTAATTCTGTTCGAGTCATATGTCATCCGTGAATCTTTGGGAAGTGACCCAAGAGATCCCTGGATATGTTGGCAGTAAATACAGTTGTCAGACTATCCGACACGTGCGTACCGCGTACCACGTTCTCACCGATTTACAAGACATGGTTGGCTTCTAGTAAAACACCATGCCCACCCAAATCTCCAGAAATATGTTCAACATGGAATATATATAATCTGTATCAGGTGTAGTATATAATGTATTGAGTAATGCAATCTAGTATCGAATGTCACATGCTAGGCCTGAGGCTGGAATTGTGTCTACCACATACAAATCATATATCGGATCACAAGCAACTAGTCTCTGTAATCGAATAATCATGACCTAGTCATACTATCCCGATAGCTGCAGCATTTAAGAGTACTAGTCCTGTATCCCTGCGTGATCATCATCTCCATATGACTGAAGTGATACTTCCATCTTGACATCACACCCAATACACTATGATTCTCAGTATACCCAGAAGAGGCGTACATAGAACCTGTTAAAGCTCCGGATGACCAAAACCAAAGTATACTGATTGTCGCAAGTATTAGCGATGCAAGTCTCAGGTTAAGACCACATACACATACCCTTATTCGGATTCCCATAGACACATAGTCATACTGCCAATGAGATTCCGATGGGTCTATCTAGAGTAAAGCTGTTCCCGATCCAACGGCTAACAGAACCTCCTATTGCACTTGCATAAGTATCTAATACTTAAATATATGAGAACTATGCCGTTAAGCTTCCATAACGCGCAAAAGTGTAATACTAGTCTATTCCGCATTATCGATGTCCAGTCTCGATAATACTACGACTAGGGATATTTAATGATTAAACCTTTCGTGGATTAATAATGTCTCATATCTTATTAATCTGGTACTAATCATATGGACTTTTATCATTTATTTATCCAAGTAATCCAATTATAAAATGATAAAATAGCAATTTCCTTTGCCACATAGTTAATTTGTACAAAAACACCATGTCTTTCACAAATAGTGATGCTATGGGTCATAATTTTCCAACAGATGGGTCCTCGTAAGTCTAGTGGAGAGGCAAGTGTTGCCAAGTCTTTCAAAACTATAAAGAAGAGAAAGAAACATTAGGAAGACAGAGGATACAATTTCTTAATATATGGAAAGACCTTGATGACGGTAACTTTACCATAAGAGTCAGGACATGGGATGCTGTTTCAGTAAAAGCCGTAGGAGTTACATGTTTTTAATTTTCAAATAAAAATTATTTGAATTTAAACATAGTGTTATTTATTTCTGTTTTGTTGCATAAATTTGATTTATGTTTCAAAACTATTGCATAATGGTTTTTCTATTTTATTTCATAATAATATTTATTATTTTAAAATGGATTACCAATATGCACATTAAACTAGGAAATAACTTGTATGTGTTAAAATTGTTAACATATAACTCACTGCTCAACACTAAGATGTTTAAGGTTGAAAAACCCAAAATTAAACGACAAAGGATTTCTCATGATAACATATATCTGTGGAATCTCAGACTTGGCCATATTTACCTTGACATGATAAACAGATTAGAAGAAAATGGATCTTTAAGCCAGTTAAAGGACCATAACTTACTAGTATATGAGTCTAGTCTAGAAGGTAATATGACCAATAGACCTTTTATTGGAAAATGGATATGAGCCAATTAATCAATAAGTAGTTATGAATATTTTATCACATTCATTGAAGATTATTCTAGATATATGCATGTTTACTTAATGCAACATAAATAAGGTACCTTCAAAAAGTTCAAAGAGTATTGTGCTAAGGTTGAGAACCAATTAGGTAAAGACATCAAAATTCTACAATAAGATCGTGGAGGACAATACCTCAACAATGAATTCGAAGAGTTCTTAGTTGAGCATGGGATAATGTCCCAACTCATAGCACCTGGAACACCACAACAGAATGGCATTACAGAAATGTCCCTACTATACATGATGAGATCAATGTTTATTGATAGTTCATTACCTAGTTATTTTTAAGGGTATACATCACAGAAAGCAATGTATATCCTCAACGTAGTTCCATCTAAGTCTATTTCTAGGACACTTTTAGAGTTGTGGAGCGATCGCAAAGCTAGTTTGCAACATTATCGCATATAAAGGTGTCCAGTGCATATGTTCAAGAACATGACTATAAAATTGGAGACGTGTTTATGGTGTGTCTATTTATTGGCTATCCTAAAGAGACTATGGGTGGATTTTTTTATAGTCTAAAAAGATATCAAAGTGTTTGTATTTCTTGAGGAGGACTATATGAGAGAATTCATACCTCACAGTAAATTGGTACTCGAAGAGTTACTTTCTGGTTAGACCAATGCATCATTAACAACAGTTGTTAACAATTACAATAACGTAACACCTCTGACATCTGAGCATCAGATGCATTAATATCAGGATAGTCTACCACATAGACGCAATGAGAGGGTTGTGCAACAACCTGGTCTCTATCTAGGGATTGGAGAGGTAAAAAATTATCATCTCCAGTAATGATGTAGATGATCCATTAAGCTATTATTGTGCAATGGATGATTCTCATAAAAAGGAATGGCTCAAAATCATGAATCTCGATATGGAGTCTGTGTACTCCAACTTAGTCTGTGATCTTGTAGGTCAACCTGATGGGACAAAACCTATAGGTTGCAAGTGGATCTATAAGAAGAAGAGATGAGTAGATGGGAAGGTACAGACCTTCAAAGCTAGGTTAATAGCCTAGGGTTATACCCATAAAGAGAAAGTCGACTATGAGAAGATTTTCTCGTCAGTAGCCATACTTAAATATATTTTCACTCTTCTATCCATTGCCATATATTATGAATATAATAAATGGCAGATGGACGTCAAGATAACATTCTTGAATGCTAGTCTTGATGAGAGTATCTATATGGTACAACAAGAGAGATTTGTTGTCTAAAGTCAAGAGCAAAAGGTTTGCAAGCTGCAAAGGTCTATTTATGAACTGAAGCAAGCATCTTGACCTTGAAAAATAAGATTTGATATGATGATCAAGTCTTATGATTTTGAGTAGAAAGCCGATGAACCTTGTATATACAAGTGTGTCATTTGTAGTAAGGTGGTTTTTCTCGTATTATACATCGATGATATTTTACTCATTGAGAATGATGTAAAAGTATTATCGGAAATAAAATCTTGACTAGCTAACCAATTCTAAATGAAAGATTTGGGAAAGACGAGTTGTGTACTTGGGATCCAGATTATTCGTGATCACAAGAGACGACAATTAGTTGTGTCTTAGACATTCTATATCGACAAGATTGTTGTACAAATTTGGATGTTGAGTTCTAAGAGGTAAATATACATCTTCGACATGGAATTCACTTGTCGAAGGATTAGTTTCCTAAGACACCTCAAAAATTTGAGGAGATATGACATATTACACATACCTCTTCTATTGAAAGTCTCATGCATTTTATATTTTTCTATGCATGAGACTGTACAACCGTTATGCATTAGGAGTAGTCAGCAGTTTTCAATCTAACCCAGGATTAGATTAGTGGGTGACTGTAAAGGATATTCTCAAGTATCTTAAAAGAACGAGAAACTATATACTTGAATATTGTGGAGAGGCTATGATCCTTAGAGGAAATACAGATTCTGATTTTCAGATGGATGTCGGAAATCAACATCTGAATTAGTATTCACCCTAGTCGGTGGAGCCATATTATGGAGAAGTATAATGCAATCTAGCATTACGAACTCCACCATGGAGACTGAGTATGTATCACCTTATGAAGTAGCTAAGGAAGCAATATGGCTACATAAATTCTTGGGAGATCTGGAAGTTGTTCCAGATATGGATGAACCACTCACACTTTATTGCGATAATACTATACAGTGGTAAATTCTAAAGGACCAATAAGCCACAAGAGAAGGAAGCATATAGAAAGGAAATATCATCTCTTTAGGGAGATGTTGCATATAGCGTTCTACAGGCTGATCCGTTTACAAAGACATTGACAGCTAAAGTGTTTAAAGGTCACCTAAAGGGTATAGGATTATGCGATTTATCTCATTTGCTATAGTGCAAGTGGAAGATTATTGGGATATATGCCCAAGAGCATAATGTAATATGTAAACGAGATCTTATTTTCAGTAATAAACAATACAGTTATTAATTTATTAAAATATTGTTTTTAATTACAAATTATCATGTATGCCCTTGGATACTAAATGTACTTTCAGACTTAGCATATAACTGTTATACACACGAGGATTTAAGTCTGAAATTAGTAATCCTAAATAGTCTATAAATAGCAAACAAAGACGAGCACTTTGTTTGTGGTTTCTCTACAGCTGCGGTCAATTCCATATTGTATGACGACTTTGATCCGAGTTCGTTTATGTGGTGACATGAGAATGGAGGTACCTTATATGATGCGATCATATAGGATTAGAACAAGACAAACATGAATTTCTTTTAATATTCATTAAACAAAGAAATTCATATAAGTCTAATAAGTGATCATATATGGGTTGATCAGAATCATGAGTGTACTACAAACTCCTGCATGGTAGGCTATGTCCTTTGATTTATAAAGGTGAGGTTGGTGGAGAAATACCGACCAATAGCCACTTATTTTTGGTACATGGTTTGGTGTGTGGCTGAGGAAGTTTTACATAGTTAAGGAATCCACTCTTTCTTGCGAGAAGTAGATAAGTATCTTCCTTAATGGTTGATTTGGTACTTGAACGGTTAGAGTGCTCAAGTCTTTCTATTACGAATGTAAAGATTAATAATCATAATAGTTATGAATAAATCGTTCATTAGAGAATCTATGGTACTTATGGCACAAAATAATTAGAGGGATATTATAGGCACTGTATTTTTACATATAAGTCCCTATGATGAGTCTCACAGAGAGACACTACCTCTTAAGTTGTGGAAGTCGCGGGAAACGGATGTCGGAAGGGAAGAGTCAAGAATTGACATTTTTGTCGAATCCGAGAATGAATCCCAGGGTGGAGGCCCACATCGTCAGAGTTTTGGAATGAATCCCAGGGTCGAGGCCCACATCGTCAGAGTTTTGGAATGAATCCGGGAACAAATCCAAGGGTCGAGGCCCATATTGTCAGAGTTTTGGAATGAATTCGGGAATGAGTCCCAGAGTCGAGGCCCACATCAGCATCAGTTTTGGGGATGAGTCCCAGGGTGAGGCCCACATCAGTATCAGCATGGGGGCGAGGCCCATATCAGTAACAGTTTGGGGCGAGGCCCACATCGGTATCAGTTTGAGGATGGATCATGGGTCGAGGCCCACATCAGTATCAGCTTGGAGATGAGTCCCAGGGTTGAGGCCCACGTCAGTATTAGTTTGGGGGTGAGGCCCACATCAGTATCTGTCTAAGGGCGAGGCCCACATCAGTATTAGTTTGGGGCGAGGCCCACATTAGTATCAGTTTGGGGCAAGGCCTACATCAGTGTCAGTCTGGGGGCGAGGCCCACATCAGCATCAGTTCGGGGCGAGGCCCACATCAGTATCAGTCTGGGGGCGAGGCCCATATCGGTATCAGTTCGGGGGCGAGGCCCACATCCATACCAGTTCAGGGTCGAGGACCCACTATATCATCAGTTTGAGGGCGAGGCCCACATTAGTACCAGTATGGGGGCGAGGTCCACATTAATATCAGTATGGGGGTGAGGCCCATATCAGTATCAATTTAGGGCGAGGCCCACATCAGTATCAGTCTGGGGGCGAGGCCCACATCAGCATCAGTCTGGGGGTGAGGCCCACATCAGTATCAGTTTTGAGTGCGAGGCCCACATCAGTACCAGTTCAGGGTCGAGGACCCACTACATCATCAGTTTGAGGGCGAGGCCCACATTATTAGTGGTAATGGGAAGCGTCCCAGGGTCGAGGGCCCACTGCATCATCAGTTGTAGTTCTGGGATGCGTCCCAGGGTCGAGGACCCACTACATCATCAGTTCAAGGGCGAGGCCCATATTGTCAGCGGTATTGGGATGCGTCCCAGGGTCGAGGGCCCACTACATCATCAGTTGTAGTTCCGGGATGCGTCCCAAGGTCGAGGACCCACTACATCATTACTTTTAGGATGTATTTCAAGGTCGAGGGCCCGCACATCAGTTGCAGTTCCGGGATGCATCCCAGGGTCGAGGGCCCACTACATCATCAGAACTCCGGGTATAGAGACACACATCATCAGCACTCCGGGTATGGAGACACACCCACATCAGTATCAGTTTTACCGAGTATGGCACTCCGAGTATGGAGACACACCAAAATCAGTATCAGTCTTGCCGGGTATGGCACTCCGGGTAAGGAGACACACCAACATCAGTATCAGTTTTACCGGGTATGGCACTCCGGGTATGGAGATATTACAGCGACACCTCGGGTATGGGGTTTAACACGCCGAAAATGGTACTCCAAAAATGGAGCACGGTTCGGAAATGGACCACTATCAGCAGACGCCGAAAATGGCACTCTGAAAATGGAGCACGGTTTGGAAATGGACCACTATCAGAAGACGCCGAAAATGGCACTCCGAAAATGGAGCACGATTCGGAAATGGACCACTATCACATCAGATGCCGGAAATGGAATTCCGAAAATGGAGCATGGTTCGGAAATGGACCACTATCAACAGACGCCGAAAATGGCACTCTGAAAATGGAGCACGGTTTGGAAATGGACCATTATCACATCAGAAGCCGAAAATGGCACTCCGAAAATGGAGCATGGTTCGGAAATGGACCACTATCACATCAGACGCCGAAAATGACACTCCGGAAATGGAGCACGGTTTAGAAATGGACCACTATCATATCAGCGATGCCTCAGAAATGAGGTTTAGCATGCCGAAAATGGCACTCCGGAAATGGAGCACGGATCAAAAATGGACCATAATCTCAATTCAGTAAAGGTTCGAAAATGAACCAACTCTCATCAGTTCAGTTCGGTAGTGATTCCTAGAGATCGCAGCATGTCGCAGGGATGAACCTTGGGGGGGCGAAGTACCTCACCACCAAATCATTCAGTTCGAAGCAACATGCAAGTCAAGTGGCAGCAGGCGAGCCAGGTAAGTAAAAATGCATTGCATAACTTTGATAGGATTTTCATTGTCACACACTGCACAAGTCCCATCAAAGTGGGGGCGACTGTAGGCACTGCATTTTTGCATATAAGTCCCTATGATGAGTCTCACAGGGAGACACTACCTCTTAAGTTATGGAAGTCGCGGGAAACGAATATCGGAAGGGAAGAGTCAAGAATTGACATTTTTGTTGGATTTAGTTCGCTTATTTAGCTTCGGGTTTGCTTGTTGGACCTCCGTTGCAAAACACATCCTTAGCCCAAACCCCCGCAAGACACATACCAAGCCCACACATCACTAAACCACACACCAAGCCCACCAAAATGGACCAAGCCCACGCCCAAGAGACCAAGTCACGCCCATAGCCTTCCAAATTAACCAAAACACACATTAAACACATGCTAAAATCAAGATAAATCACCTTCCCTAATTAAAAGATATAAATCAAATTTCATCAAAGCCTTTCTAATCCACCTAAATTACATTCCCTAATTAAACAAAGATCAAATCAAATAAAATCAAATCATATCCCTAATCAAAAGAGAACAAATCAAATAAAATCAAATCACTTCCCTAATTAAAAGATTTTTCCTTATCCCACACTAATTAAAAATATCCCCCTATAATTACACAAATCCCTTTCCTATTCAAACAAGGATAAACATAACCCTCTCCTATAAAAAGAACCACAAACCCAACCTTAGGATCCCTAGCTCATTCACACAAAAAAAAAACATAAAGAAAATAACCTAAGTGATTCACGCCCATTGTCATCCAAACACACAAACCACTCACTGCCTCAATTCACGTCACAAACCCTAACCCTCCACTCTCAGCGTATCCACTCACGCTTTCCACACACATTAAGCCTTTCAACAGCTACATTAATAGAACCCTATCATCCCTCACTAGCCCTCACGTAGCAAGCCTCAATCCACGCCAAATTCTTCCCCTCACAGCAAGCTTCAAGCCAACACCCTTCACGCCAGTGCCACTCAGTTCACAAACCAACGTGATAACCAGACTCAAAGTGTCCCCCACTCTCCCTTCTCTCCATGCACAGCAGCCCACCAAACCTAGCAGTCCACCGATCAAAACAAACACACCAGCCCAGTAAACTGCCTCAAATCACTTCATGAACTGCCTCTTGAAGCCCCAAATTACCGTGAGTCATCCACAAAATATAAGCCACCAACAGCCTCAAATTACAGTGAGTCAGCCACAAAATACAAGCCTCCAAAATCTCTTCCTTCCACCGTAAAAATTGCACACCATAAATCCAAAAACTGCCCCAAAACAGTCACTTATTTACCATAAAATAGTGACCATAAAATACAGTGAAAACAACAGTGAAACGAAGTGAAAACAGCAGCCCGAACAGCGAAACAGCGAGGACAAATGTTGAATTAGTGAACCGAAAGAGTTGCTGAGCATCAACCCTTCCGACGGCCGTGTAACGCGCTTTCGAGAGACGACAAAAGAGGTTAGACCTGAGGGCACCTTCTTTATCTATTATCTATTATCTTTATTTATTTTAGTATTTTATTTCATATGAGTATTATAGATTGGTGCATGATGTGATTTCCGGATGAACGGAATATGTGCTCTCTCTTGTGGTATATCGGATGGAAACTCTGATGTAAATTCCGTAGCCGAATCTGAATGGACGGTATTGCGGTTTGCACTCAGGATACAATGCCATGTACCACTTGAGAGATACACGTATTTCGTTTCATCCAATCTTGTATTCGAGCATGATTTAGTCTAGTAGATTATTTATCTTTTTAGCATGATTTAGTCTAGTATGTTATTTCTTTTTTTAGTATGATTATGTTATTTCTTTATGCATGATTTAGTTGTTTTCTTTCGCAATAGGCGTTTAATTTACGTTTATGTTTAGATTGTTATCTATTTTTTTCGTGCTTGATAATTCAATATGCTTATGAGATCATGGTGTGATATCGCATGTTTGCCGTTATGATGACTTATTTTTAAAGCATGCAAGCTTAGACGTAGGATTTATTTTCATGAATCCGAACTAGATTTGGGTTATTCTTGAACATATATGATGCGTAGATTCGGTTAAGATATTGCACAAATCATATCATTACACGTGGCATAAGTAAGGGACCGTTCCGAACCCAACGGTTTGAGGTCTTCCCTTGCGAGGGGTAAGTCGGCCTTATATCATTTTCCCGGTTCACACCGGGTGGCGACTCCATGTTATTTCTCCGGTTTAGTTCCCCCGTGGGCTACTCCGTACTCCCGACCAGGCCACGAGCCTGGAACAGCATCACCGATTTCTGTGTCCTACAGGTATAACATATACTATGACCTGACTCTAATTATGAGATACCCGTGAAGGGTCAATTTGTATGCAGTGATTATATCGGTGGACGCTGACGAGTTTCGATATAAAATATGTCTGCAACAATGAGAGTGCAGCTTTAGGGTTTTAGTGGAATAACCTAAAGTTAATAATTCAGAATATGTAATTGAAGAGATTTAATTAATATTTTGAGATTATTGGAGCTCGGAACTGTAGGTCCATTTGGTCCCTGTGTTAGCTCGTTACAGTATAGAAATCCTTGGAATAATTGGATAATCAAATTATGAACTCACTGGAAAAATATTATATAATTGAGAATTATTTAATGACATAATTATTAATTTGATTAATATTTATATAATGACACATTTTGTAATTATGTATTAAAATATTTAATATATAGTTCTTATATTAATGATTATTAGATAATCATTTAATATAAGATTTGATTCTTAAATTAAATTTGATTTTATTCAAAATCAAATATGTAATTTATATCATGATATAAGTTACATGCTAAATTTTAATTCCAAATAAAATGATATTTGATATTATATTTAATTTTTGAAATTAATAATTTTATAGTAACAAAAAGGCCATTGGCCAAATATTAATATTTATATTAGGGTTATGGTTAATTTTGTACATGTACTTTTTTTTTAACCAAAACCTATATATAAATATAAATATTTTCTCTTCTCATTGGAACCCTAACCACTTCTCATATTTTTCAATGAGATTGAAAAAGAGAGAGAAGAAGAGAAAAAAAAATGGGAAAATTTTCTTCATCAAATAAATTGATTTGTGCCCACCCTCATAAATTTATGATGGTAAATTATAATACGAAAGATTAAGTGGTAGATAGATTCTTGATACATTATCATGGAAAACTCACGGCAACATAGGCGCATTATAATTGATAAAAATGAACTCCACACAACAAGCTTCAACAACGGTAATGCGTGTTGTAAATTCTTAAAATATGGGTGGTTAAGATGGAAGAGGGACATATCCCTTGGATGGTACCCCATAGGGACATGTCCTCCAAATGTGAAGCATGGAAGTGGTACAACCTTTTGTTGGGGTTGCACCCCAACCCAAATGGTGTCCATAAGGCATCCTTCCATGCCTTTATAAGGAAGGCATGCATGCTCATTCTCCACAGAAGAAACAAGTACGAAATTTGTGTGTCACATTTCCATTATTTAAGTATTGAGAGAGTTCCATCATATTCCAAGTTCAAATACTTGTTAAGGAGTGCCCCCTTGAACAAGAAGCATCCAAGGAATCCTGGGAGAACATTGGCCATTTAGAATCCGTAGAGCACCAGAGACAGAGGCTAATAAGTTCTTAAGGATAGAGAGATCTCGACTTGGATTCGTTCTCACAATTTCCAGGTTTTTCTTTGTATATCAAGTTTTAGGGTTTTGCATAGATTGGTTGGTAATTTTGGTTGTGATATGTTTGTTTCCATGTTAATTCACTGTTTAATGACACAAACCACTAACAATCTTAAGAACTTATCACTAGTGTTGTTAGATAGTAATTCGCATGCTTAGATAAGAAATTTTCTGGAAAAATAACTGTATGTGCATGAAAAATACATAGAGCGTTCGAACGCCTGACGAACGCGAAGGTAAAAATCTGAAATTTCATAAGAACATTCGAATGCGTCTTCAAACGCAAGTTGAACGCAGACCTTCTGACTTAGTTCGTTCGAACGCATACTAAGCGCAACTCGAACGCAAACTATCTGGAATTATTCCATTCGAACGCGTTCTCAAACGCTATACGAACGTGAACTCTCTGGAACACGTCGTTCGAATGCGTTCTCGAATGCAACACGAACGTACACACACTGGACAGTCTCGTTCGAACGTAGATATGAACGCGACACTAACGAATCTGTCCTGGAATTGTTAATAAACTGCAAAGACTTAGATTAATCTAATATTAACTTAGTAATTCATATACTGAATCACATTAATCTTGGTAGTATAGATTTAGGTTTTTATTAGGGTGTTCAATTATCACAAGTATAAACTTAGTGATAAAGTTGAAACTTAACTGTGTGTTGCATAATTGGTTGAGAATTTAAAGTGTGATCATACACAAGTAATTCCATCCAATCTTGATTGACACATACACATATATCTACACATATCAAATATTGTATTGTAAATCATAAATGTAATACTGAGTTTGAATTGCTAAGAGATCCTATTGAAAAAGTGTTTAAAGGATATTCTGTCAAAAAGGCGATAAGAGCCTAAGTGGTCAGGGTTTTAAGTGGTTACTCCGGACCACCCTCATCCTCTGGGAATATTCATTTATTTAATTTTCTTAAGAATATTTAGTTGAAATTCAAGGACTTGTTTTTGTTGGAACCACCGTCCAATAGAACAAAAAGTGGTTACTTAGTATATCACTTTGAACAAGATCATTTGTTGATCGTTGTATAATTTGTCTTTTGTAGACTAATTGACCCATGTTGGTTTTTCCAGTTACAAATGGCTAGCGGAAACATCACAATACCGGTCTCCCATGGAGAACAGCCGGAGAAGTTTGGTGGGGCAAACTTTAAACAGTGGCAGAACAAAATGCTGTTCTACCTGACAACCTTGCAGTTGGCTAAATACCTCAAAGACATGGTCGTCTGGCGACTTCTTGTGCAAGAACTACCTTTTGGGTGGACTTGACAATACCCTATATAATGTGTACCAAGGCATCATTTCTGCGAAGGTTCTCTAAGAATCTCTCGACAAGAAATATAAAACCGAGGATGCCGGACAAAAGAAATTTGTCATGGGTAGGTTCCTGGACTACAATATGGTAGATTCAAGAACGGTAATGTCTCAGTTGGGTGAACTGCAGTTGATCATTCATGAAATATTGGATGAAGGTATGAAACTCTGTGAGACATCAGGTTGCCACTATTATTGAAAAGTTGCCTCCATCATGGAAGGACTTCAGGAGCTATCTGAAACACAAGAAGAAGAATATGAGCCTTGAAGACCTTAGTGTTCGATTGATGATCGAGGAGGACAACATGATGTCCGAAAAGGCCAGCTACAAGACTATGGAGTATAAGGCCAACATCGTTGAGGGTGTAAAGGGTAGCAAGAAGAGAAAGAACAGTGGAGCTGACTCTTCCCAAGCTTACAAGAAGTTCAAGGGAAAATGCTACAACTGTGGAAAGGGCGGTCATATGGCAAAGGACTGCAGAAATAAGAAGACTCAGGACAAAGGCAAGAAAAATAAAATTGAGGCCCATGTCATTGAAGGTGAGCAGCTGACTGATGAGATCTCAGAGATGGACCTATCAGTAGTGGTAATCGAAGCCAACATAGTTGGGAATCTGAGAGAATGATGGGTAGACACTGGGGCTACTCGTCATATTTATTCAGATAGCAAGATATTTTCCTTATATCAGAAGGTCGATGGCGGCGATCATCTGATAATGGGAAACTCGTCTACCTCTCAGGTGGTTGGATAAGGCATAGTGGTTCTGAAGATGACATCCGGAAAAGAGCTTACATTGAAGAATGTACTGTATGTTCCAGATATTCGGAAGAATTTGGTCTCGGGCTCTGTCCTTAGTAAGGCTGGTTTTAAGCTTGTGTTTGTTTCTGATAAATTTGTAATGACTAAAAATGATATGTATGTAGGAAAAATGATACCTCACTGAGGGCCTTTTTCAAACTAAATGTAATGATTGTCAATCGTGTTATTAAGAAAGCTAAAATTTCTGCTTATATTATTGAGTCACAAAATGTATGGCATGGGAGGTTAGGACATGTTAATTATGATACAATGCGTAAATTAATTAACATGGACCTTATACCTAAATTTGCAATTGATAGCCAACATAAGTGTGAGGCATGTGTTGAAGCAAAAATGCATAGAACATCATTTCATTCCATAGAACGCAGTTCTGAACCCTTAGAACTTATACACACTGACGTGTGTGACATGAATGTTGTGCAAACAAGAGGCGGTAAAAAGTACTTTGTCACTTTTATCGATGATAGCACAAGATTCTGTTATGTGTATTTGCTGAGGAGCAAAACTGAAGCTATTGTGAGCTTTATACACTATAAGAACAAAGTTGAAAATCAACTTGGCAAGAAAATCAAAAGAATCAGGAGTGATAGAGGTGGTGAATATGTTTCACCATTCGGTGAATATTGTTATGTGCACGGAATTATTCACGAAACCACTGCTCCTTATTCTCCTCAACAAAACGGGATTGATGAGCGCAAAAACTGAACTTTGAAGGAAATGATGAACGCCATGTTGACAAGTTTTGGTTTACCCCAAAACTTGTGGGGGAAGCCTTGCTTTCCGCGAACTACGTTCTAAATAAGCCTCCTCATAGAAGATTGGACAAAACACCATATGAGTTGTGTAAAGGTCACGTACCTTCCTACAAATACCTACAAGTGTGGGGGTGTCTTGCCAAAGTAATGGTTCCTAAACCTAAGAAAGTTAGAATATGACCCAAAACTTTGATTGTATATTCATTGGATATGCTCGCAACAGTAGTACGTATCGATTCTTGGTACACAAGTCTGAGATTCCTGACATCAATCCGAGTATGATAATTGAGTCAAGGAATGCCACATTTTTTGAAGAGACGTTTCCTTGTAAGGAAAGACAAAGAACAGAGTCTCTCAAAAGAACGATTGATACTGTCAAAGACAGTGATCAGGTGGACCAAAAATCAGATCAACGTGCAAACGTTGAGACAATCTAACCTAGACGTAGCAAAAGAGCTAGAACGTCTAAGTCGTTTGGTTTCGATTTTCTGACATACTTGTGAGAAAATGAGCCTTAAAACTATAAAGAAGCAATGTCTTCTCCGGAGGCACCTCTGTGGAAAAAGGCTATTAACAATGAAGATTGATTCAATCCTACAGAACCATACTTGGGATTTGGTTGATCTTCCTCCAGGTTGTAAGCCACTGGGCTATAAATGGATATTCAAAAGGAAGATAAAAATGGATGGATCAATAGACAAGTACAAGGCAAGACTTGTCATAACAAGTTATAGAAAAAATGAAGGCCTTGATTACTTTGACACCTATTCACCAGTGACTCGAATCACATCGATAAGAATGCTCATAGCCATAGCAGCTATATTTGGTCTTCAAATACATCAAATGGATGTAAAGACGACATTCTTGAATGGTGAATTGGATGAAGAGATTTACATGGAACAACCAGAAGGGTTTAATGTTCCTGGACAAGAAAAGAAGGTGTGCAAACTTGTAAAATCTTTGTACGGATTAAAACAAGCACCTAAACAATGGCATGAGAAATTTGACAAAGAGATGTTGTCAAGTGGGTTCAAAACCAATGAGTGTGATAAATGTGTGTACACCAAATCAACTTAAAAATGATATGCCATTGTGTGTCTCTATGTAGACGATATGATGATAATTGGTAGTAATCATGAAATGATTCAGTCTACCAAAAACGTGTTATCCAGCAAATTTGATATGAAATATTTGGGAGTAGCTGATGTGATCCTAGGAATTAAGATTTCCAGGACATCATACATATATATTTTATCTCAGACTCATTATATTGAGAAGATACTTGAGAAATTTATCAAAGAGGATCTAAATGTGGCTAGAACCCCTATGGACCTAACTCTTCATCTATCAAAGAATACTGGTTCAAGCGTATCGCAATTAGAGTATTTGAGGATCATTGGAAGTCTGATGTATCTCACAAATTGTACACGACCTGATATCACTTAAGCTGTGAACAGGCTTAACAGATATACGAGCAATCCAGGACATAACCACTGGAAAGCCATAGTAAGAGTTTTGAGGTATCTGAGAGAAACTTCAAAATATGGGCTACATTACGAGAGATATCCTGCTGTTCTAGAGGGATACACGATGCTAACTGGATATCTGATACAATGGATTCCAAATCTATGAGTGGATTTGTTTTCACACTTGGTAGTACGGTCGTGTCATGGAAATCCTCGAGGAAAACTTGTTTTGCCCGGTCTACTATGGAATCAGAGTTCATAACATTAGACAAAACAGCGAAAGAAGCAGAATGGCTTAGAAACTTCCTGGAGGTTATTCCTAGTTGGCCTAAACCGGTGCCAGCGATTAGCATACATTGTGATATCCAATTGGCTACTGGGAGAGCCCAAAATACAATGTATAATAGTAAGTCTCGACATATACGTCAGAGACATAATACCATACATCAATTGCTCTCAAGTGGCATAATATCAATCGATTATGTTAAGTCGAAGGAAAACCTAGCGGATCCACTAACTAAAGGTTTACCTCGAGAGCAAGTTGAGAAGTCATCGAGGGGAATGGGCTTGAAGCCTATAAATTAAGAATTGTCACTGTGGAAACCCAACCTAGCTAACTGGAGATCCCAAGATCTAGGTTCAAAAGGGACAACTGAAACTTTGTGCAATTCAAAACAAACACTGAAGAGTTTTGTACTCTTTCCCATTCCGATAATGACGCAGAGTACTGTCTGTCAAGGTTAGGATAAACTAAGGCTTTTAATGATGACTATATTAGGAGATGAGTCCTAATAGGGGTAAATGCAGATTACCTCTTCATAGTAGATCACCTATATCAAGTAAGAAGTGATGCCACTTCCATGGGATTTTACAGGCTAGTTTCTGTTGGACAATTATGACCCATAGCGTCACCATTTGTACAGATCATGGTGTTGTTGTACAAATTAACTATGTGACAAAAGAGATTGCACTCTTATCATTTGTGATTAGATCACCAAGATATATAAATGATAGGAGGTCCCTGTGATTTGTTCCTGGATTGAGAATGATATGAGACAGTATCAGTCCACGAAGGATAAATCATTAAATATCCATAGTCAGAGAATTATCAAGATTGGACATCGATGAATATGTAAAAGACTAGTATTACACTTGTGCGTGTTGTGAGGGCACAACATCATAGTTCTCATATATTTGGGTATAGGATACTCATGCAAGTGTAATAGGAGGTTGTGTTTTACCGATGGTACGGGAAACAGCTTCGCTCTGGATAGACCCCCTCAGAATTCCATTGGTAGTATGACTATGTGTCTATGGAAGTCCGAAATCAGGGTAGGTGTATTGGTCTTAACCTGAGACTTGCACCGCTAATACTTACGACAATCAATATACTTTGGTTTGGTCGTCCAGGGCTTTAAAACCGGTTTCTTTCTGTACACCTCTTCTGGGTATATCAAGAATCGTAGTGTGTTGGGTGTGATGTCAAGACGAAAGTGTCACTCCAGTCATATGGAGTTGATGATCGCGTAGGGATACAGAACTGGTTCTCTAAAAAGGTTGCAACCGTCGGGATAATATGACTTAGTCATGATTATCTGATATTAAAGAGACTAGTTGCTCGTTATCCGATATATGCTTCATACGGGGTAGACACTGTACCAGCCCCAGGCCTTGCATGTGATCATCCGATACTGGATCGAAATACACAATACTACGTATACTACGCCTGATATAGATCCTTATTCCTGTAAGGATATTTCTGAGAATTAGGTAGGCATGGCGCTTTGCTAGAAGCCAACCTTGTCTTGTAAATCGGTAAAACATAGTACTAGGTACTTAAGTGTTCGGATAGTCCGACGACCGAATTTACTGCCAACATATCCAGGGATCCCATGGGTCGCTTCCTGAAGATTCACCGATGACGTATGACTCACACTTTTAATTAATCTGGGATTAATTAGATGAGAGAGAAAATTAATCTGGGATTAATTGGGGAGATATTTTATCTGGGATAAAATATCAATAAAAAGAGAGATAACGGTTAATTTGGAATTAATCGGTAAATTAATATATTCGGTATATTAAACGAGATTGGATTTCGATGCGGAATTGAAATTAGATTTAATTCGGGCGAACTAATTAATTTAGAATTAATTCGTTAGCGATGTGAATAGTGATTTCGTTAGGCATAATCATTTAATTACGTCGCAACGGAAATTTCGTTAATTTGGAATTAGCGAACCCGAGCCCGAGATTTTTTTTTCGAGCACATTCGCATTTCGAATTCGAGTGCGGCACGCAAGTCAAATCAAGCGTCAAATCGCTAGTCACATCAAGCGTCAAATCATGTCACTTTGAGTGATGTGACAATTGATTGATTGATGGATTGATTGATTGATGTTAGTGGTTGGCATTTGTGGCTTTTATTGTTTGAATTTTTAAAGCCAAAATTTGGTATATGTTTTTAGAAAATGAATTACCAAAAACCAATTACACATTTCATCTCTCAACCTCTCATTTTCTTCTCTCATCTCACGCACAAAAGAGGGCCAATTTTCTTTTGGTTTGGCAGTGAACTGCCGTGAGTCTAGAAGGAAAAGAGAAGCAAAAAGTCATGATTTTGTGGCAAAATCGGGAGTGCTAGCACACTACGAAGTCATGCGAAGGTGATAGGGAAGTCCACCCATGAGCTGGGAATTGTTTGACGAAGCTTGGAGCTTGGATTCTTGAAGATAGAAGCCGATTCTTGGAGGAGGAATCGTTTGACGAAGCTTGGAGCTTGGATTCTTGAAGATAGAAGCCGATTCTTGGAGGAACCAGAAGCTCACTGCCGAGCAGTCCAAGGAGCAATAAAGAAATTTTTGTTGCTTGCCGCGTCGCTCAACCGCTCGATGTGAGTATTCTGTAACTCTCTCGTTGTATTCACTTATGTTTCATGCTTGTTTATTGATCCTTGGGACCTTAGCAAACTCCAACAGTTTCCCTAAAGTGCTTGATGAACAAGGACCGTTGTTCAGGGCCGAAATGAACACAACCGTAGAAAGGGAAATGGTCGAAATAAAGCTGTTTGTTGGCAATTGTCTTGGTTTACACCAACGGTAGAACAATTCAAGACTATGGGTCACTGGTTTGCCAAGTAAATCCGATTATCATTCACTAAGAAAGGTTCAAGGCGAAAGCTACCTATTTCGATGCAGCTTTAGTTCACGGAAACACTCTCAAGTTTCTGCATGAACATTTTAAGAATTGTGGGGGATTGTTGTAAATTCTTAAAATATGGGTGGTTAAGATGGAGGAGGGACATGTCCCTTAGATTGTACCCCATATGGACATGTCCTCCAAATGAGAAGCATGGAAGGGGTACAACCTTTTGTTGGGGTTGCACCTGTTGGGGTTGGTGCTCAGAGAGCCAATCCAGACCGTATTTATGTTTGATTCATGAATACGAAAATCCCATTTTTCCATAATATTACTTTCTTAGTGGTTACACCTCTTGTTTTTATATACTTATTCAATCTAATTACTATTAGATTGAAACTAAATGTGGTTTAGTGATATGTATATATTAGACAAAGGCCCGATAATATATAATGCAGTACACAGTTACAAAGTTAGTTTGTAATTGACATTGGGAAGTGTTACTGCTAAATGTATATTATCAAACATAGTTCCTAGTCAAGATTTACTAACACAGGTCGGTTAGTCAAATCCGTTGAGACCAGTACATGTCTTATATCGAGACTTGGTCCGATGGTTTATCCCAATGAACCATGAGTCTGGGGAGACTCGTATAGACGTGTAGGTATTTATAATGGATAAACACTGAATGACTCACCGAAGATTCTTAATGGATGGTACACCAACATCAATAAGAATCTTCTCGGGTTGAGTAGTATAGTGGTCATTCGACTTCAGATACCACTGTGGATGTATGAGACATCCTCCATACTTAGATGGCAGTCATCTCACCGATATATTTAGATCAAACTTCCGCCTGTTCGTTGGGTGTGGATTGATCCTCAGGATATCCTGTGTATATCAAGATAGGATTCGTCAGTTCTGTGTACAGAGCATAGGTAGTCCATTTGTGATTAGCAGTCTGTTAAATCTGTGGCCACAGTATACTTCGGAAGTTAAGTTCCGAGTGTTATTTAGAGATTGCTAATAGATACGTCGACGAGACAATACCTATAGAGATTTTACGTTTACATCTATATCTTTAATATTAGCCGGATACCTGTGACAGAGGGATTATACGTATGCAATGACCTCGACCTGTATGATTCAGCTTGTTTATCCGTGGTCGTCATAATTTACGGGTGGGTAAATTATGGACACGAAATTGGATTTTGTGACGGAAATACCTGAATCTAGAGAGTCTCACTAATGAACTATACTCGTAGAGCACTAGGGCGACTTTTATAAATAATGATGATTATTTATAAATCGTTTAAATGTTAAACGAAAAATACATGCAAATGGGCCGAACCGTCATTTCCTAATTAATGTGTATTTGTATTTAATATAAGATATTATTAAATACACATTAATAAATTTTCAAATAAAGGTATTTGACATATGTCATTTATATATATGTATTTGAGATATTTAAAGTAAATATAATACATATATTTGAGATATTTGTATTTGATTAATTAATTAATTATTTAATTGTTAAATAATTAATATAATTAAAATATAAATATCTTATGAAATGATAAAGTTAGTAAATGATTGTAAGTGTTTATTGTTGACTTTAAAGTAAAGGAAATGGTAGTCAAATTGGATTTGACTTCTTTGATATTTGTTTAAAGTGTTTTAAAATTGAAATATCATTTTCCTTTAATTTCAAGTGAATTTCGGCCAACACCCTAAATAAATATAATTGTTATATTTTTGAGTTGCTTTATTTGACTTTAAGAAAATCATTAAATGGTTTGATGATGATTAAAGCAAGTTTATAAAGTAAACTTTACATGAAATAAAAAATATCAAGATATTTGTATATACTACACCAATTTCGGCCAAGGCTTATTTTGTGGACTATATATTATTTTGTTTCATTTTTTAGGGTTTAACAAGTTCATATACACAAAAATAGAACACAAAAGTGGTTGAGAGAAAATGTTTGGAGAAAAAAAGAAAATCTTGGAAATCTTAAGCATTTGTAAGTTTTCTTTCAATTCATCCAACATGAAAAATATTTCTAATAAAAGACACAACAAGGCTATCTGTATGACAACTCAGAAGCTGTAGCACAATACTGATGTAGCATCAGAGTCATATTAATGTATGATTTAGATTCTACAAAATATGA
The DNA here is from genome assembly GCA_019454045.1 of Zanthoxylum bungeanum. Classification (NCBI taxonomy): domain Eukaryota; kingdom Viridiplantae; phylum Streptophyta; class Magnoliopsida; order Sapindales; family Rutaceae; genus Zanthoxylum; species Zanthoxylum bungeanum. The sequence continues at coordinate 150,724 of SKCR01024820.1, forward strand.
AAGAAGCTGGCTATGGGAAACGATTGGGTTTGTTTGACAAACTCATTATGTAATAGCGGACCTACTTCTTGTTGCCTACCTCTTAAGTGCTAGGTGAGCTTTTGAGAGCCATTAATATGTGTATATGATACCATGGATTGGCAATAGAACAAGTGGGAGAAATTATTGGGGTTGGTGCTCAGAGCGCCAATCCGGACCGTATTTATGTCTGATTCATGAATACGAAAATCCCATTTTTCCATAATATTACTTTCTTAGTGGTTACACCTCTTATTTTTATATACGTATTCGATATAATTACTATTAGATTGAAACTAAATGTGGTTTAGTGATATGTATATATTAGACAAAGGCCCGATAATATATAATGCAGTACACAGTTACAAAGTTAGTTTGTAATTGACATTGGGAAGTGTCACTGCTAAATGTATATTATCAAACATAGTTCCTGGTCAAGATTTAATAACATGTGTCGGTTAGTCAAATCCGTTGAGACCAGTACATGTCTTATATCGAGACTTGGTCCGATGGTTTATCTCAATGAACCATGAGTCTGGGGAGACTCGTATAGACGTGTAGGTATTTATAATGGATAAACACTGAACGACTCACCGAAGATTCTTAATGGATGGTACACCAACGTCAATAAGAATCTTCTCGGGTTGAGTAGTATAGTGGTCATTCGACTTCAGATACCACTGTGGATGTATGAGACATCCTCCACACTTAGATGGCTGTCACGTCACCGATCTATTTAGATCAGACCTCCGCCTATTCGTTGGGTGTGGATCGATCCTCAGGATATCCTGTGTATATCAAGATATGATCCGTCAGTTCTGTGTACAGAGCATAGGTAGTCCATATGTGATTAGCAGTCTGTTAAATCTGTGGCCATAGTATACTTCAGAAGTAAGTTCTGAGTTTTATTTAGAGATTGCTAATAGGTACGTCGATGGGATAATACCTATAGAGATTTGATGTTTACATCTATATCTCTGGTATTATCCGGATACCTATGACGGAGGGATTATATGTATGCAATACCTCGACCTGTATGATTCAGCTTGTTTATCTGTGGTCGTCATAATTTACGGGTGGGTAAATTTGTTGGGTTTCTATTATAGTCCCAAGATCAAATTAAGCAATGAAAAGTATGAATACATGAAAGTTAAGTTACGGAATACTCACTTTGATCGGCTTTTGCGATGCGAGGAACAATAAAATTTCTTGCTCCCTTGATGAAGCTCTCGGCTTTCTCCTCTTTTGTGCTCCATTTGTGTCTTCAAGCTCCAAGCTTTAAGATGAGATTCCATGCTCAAGGGTTTGTTTCCCTATCACCTTTGTAAGACTCCAAATGTGTGCTAGCACTAGGAAATTTTGCCACAAAATTTCCCCTTGGCCTTCTTCTTGCTCACGGCATTGAAGAAATTTTGGGAGAGAAGATTGGCCCTTGGCCAAAAGTGAAGGGAGATGAGAGAAGTGTGATGAGTTGGTTTGTGTTTCTAAAACAATTACCAAAAAATTGATTTCCAAAATTTGGTATATGCCTTTCAAAAAGTCAAACAAATTTTGGAGCCAAAATGGCAATTAATGCCCTCAACAACTCACATCACTCAAAAGTGACTAGACATCACATCACTCAAAGTGACAAGACATCCATCACTTGAATGACTAATGATGTGACGCTTGATGTGACTTATGGGCCACATTTGATTCTAAATACGAGTGGTCGCGCAAATACTCTCGGGTTTAGGTTCGCTAATTCTGAATTAACGAACTTTCCGTTGCGACGTAATTAAATCAAATTTAATTAAATAATTATGACTAGTAAAAATTACTATTCACATCGCTAGCGAATTAATTCTAAATTAACTCGTTAGCGTCAAAATCTAATTTCGTATAATATATCGAATATATTATTTTATCGATTAATTCCAAATTAATCTTTCTCTCTTTTTAAACAATATTTTATCCGAGATAAAATATCTCTGTAATTAATCCCAGATTAATTTTCTCTCTCTAATAATTAATCTCAGATTAATTATGTGCGAGTCATACGTCATCGGTGAATCTTCGAGAAGCTACCCATGAGATCCCCGGATATGTTGGCAGTAAATCCGGTCGTCAGACTATCCGAACACGTACATACCTAGTACTATGTTTTTACCGATTTACAAGACATGGTTGGCTTCTAGCAAAACACTGTGCCTACCCAATTCTCCAGAAATATTCTTAAAGGAATATGTAATCTATAACAGTCGTAGTAGTATTACGTATTGTGATCCAGTATCGGATGTCACGTGCTAGGCCTGGGGCTGGAATTGAGTTTGCCCCGTACGAAGCACATATCAGATCTATAGTAACTAGTCTCTATAATTGGATAACTATGACCTTGTCATATTATCCCGATAGCTGCAGCATATAAGAGCACCAGTTCCGTATCCTACGTGATCATCATCTCCACTATGACTGGAGTGATACTTCCATCTTGACATCACACCTAATACACTACGATTCTCAATATACCCAGAAGAGGCGTGAACAGAACCGGTTAAAGCCCTGGACGACCAAAACCAAAGTATATTGATTGTCACAAGTATTAGCGGTGCAAGTCTCAGGTTAAGACCAAATACACCTACCCTGATTCGGACTCCCATAGACACACAATCATACTACCAATGGGATTCCGATGGGTCTATCCAGAGCGAAGCTGTTTCCGTACCATCGGTAAACACAACCTCCTATTACACTTGCATGAGTATCCAATACCCAAATATATGAGACCTATGTCGTTATGCTCCCATAACACGCACAAGTGCAATACTAGTCTATTCCACATTACCAATGTCCTATCTCGATAATACTCCAACTAGGGATTATTTAATGATTAAACCTTCGTGGATTGATATTGTCTCATATCATCTCAATCTGGAACTAATCATAAGGACCTTTTATCATTTATATATCCCGGTAATCCAATTACAAATGATAAAAGAGCAATTTCCTTTGTCACATAGTTAATTTGTACAACAACACCATGTTCTGTACAAATAGTGATGCTATGGGTCATAATTGTCCAACAATCTCCCACTTGGCCTATAGCCAATCACTCAAGTGTCCTACACTTGAACTATGTACGGGTCGATCAAACTTCTGCTGAGAAAATGCTTTCGTCAGCGGATTTGCAAAGTTATCATCTGACATGATTTATTCGATCATCACATCGCCACGATGTATGATCCGAACGAATCAGATGAATAGTTGATGTATATACTTGGATCGTTGATGAGACCATTAATTCTTTAGCCTGTGCTGTAGCCTAGCTCAGCTACTAACAGAACTACTCATATTCCAATTAGGATTATTAAGATCCAAAGTGGTAATATTGCTACCTCAGCTGCAACAATATTCCGCTTTTATTCTTTATTCGGCAACAGTATCTTGCTTGGAAGATTTCCAGCTCACTGTTTCGTTATTCAAACTATATAGCACCTTTATCGACTTATAGTCATTTTTATCGGTTAGGAAACTTGCAACGGTGAACCCAGTCACTTCAAGTTCTCCTTCTCCATAACTTAAGAAAGCATCCTTAGTTCATCTAAGATACTAAAGGATGTTCTTAACATCACTTACATTTATATGAGACACCAGGTCGCGTACATTTATTTCAATGTACGATTACTCGGAGAGTTCCAACAACTTTTAGATCTATCCTAGTAGATCTTTATTCCTAGAATAAAGGTTGTTTCTCCCAAGTATTCTACGGAGAATTTTCATGAAAGCCAAGCTTTCACCGATTATATTATGGGAATGTCATTTCCAAGAAATGATATATCATCATTATGTAGGACAATCACTGTCAGTGCACTCCCACTAACTTCCTTATATACACAAGAATCATATTCGTTTTTGAATTAAATCATAAACTATTATGATTACATCAAAATGATATAGTTCCAAGAACACAATGCTTGCTTCAATCCATAAATGGATCGAATAACCTGCAAACCTTGTTTGCTTGTTTTTGGTTCGAAAAAACTGTCAGGATGTTTTAAACATCCTCCAAAAGGTTTCATTTTAAGGAAAGCGATTTTGACGTTCAGCTGCCATATTTCATAAATGAAACATGCAGCATTAGCAAGCATTATCCAAATGGATTTAACCATGGCAACGAGTAAAATGTTTCGTCATAATCGACACAATGTTGATAACGATACCTTTTCGCTACAAGCCTAGCTTTGTACATTGGTATGTTGCCATCCATGTATGTCTTCCTTGAAGACTTATATTGTACCAATAGGCACAATGCCTTTTAGTACATCAACTAGTGTCTAAACTTGGTTGATATACATGGAATCCATTTCGGACATCATGGCACTTTGCAATAATAGGGAGTCGATACCTTGTATCACTTCCTCATACGTAGTCGGTTCGTATTCCTCAATAAGATTGACATCTTTACGAGGTGAGATCAAAAACCCATACCTCCCAAGTTATTTTCTGACTCTCTCCGACTTGCACGGTTCTTGTGTATTCGAAGATTATTGGTACAGTTTCATCCTTGATGAACAGTTTGTGTTCCATTAAGGTTCGGTGCCTGGAACAGTATCACTCTGATTTTCATCGGGGTTTACTTTCCTCTCACTTACCACTGCATATAGGTATTCCTCTTAGGAAAACCGCTTGGCGAGCAACAATTAAATTGTTCTCTTGTGAGATGTATAAGTACTATACTTTGGTTTAACTAAGATAACCTACAATTAGGCACTTATCCGATTTGGGTTCTAGTTCGGTATCATCCAAACATATGCCCAGCATTCCCAAATCTTCAGGAATGAGAAAACATGGTTTCTTTCCTGTTCATATCTAATATAAAGTCTGTCTAACAGATTTTTATGGAACCTTATTCAAAATAAGTTTTGCACTGTTTAATGCATACCCTTAGAAGGAAAATGGTAGCTCAGAGCGACTCATAATTAACCTTACTATGTCCAACAAGGTTCGGTCTCTCAGTTCGGACACACCGCTCAATTGAGGTGTTCCGGGAGGAGTCCATATTGAAAGAATACTATACTCTTTCAAGTAATTGAGAAACTTATTACTTAAGTATTTTCTACCATGGTCTAACCGTGACGGTTTTAATACTTTAACCGATCTGTCTATCTACTTTGTGTCGAAACTCTTTGATTGTATCAAAAGTTTCCGATTTGTGTTTCAAAAGAAACACATAACCATAATGCGATGCCACATCCGTAAAAGTTGCAAAGTATTCATATCCACCTCTAGCCTAGTTAGATATGGGCCCACTTACATCACTATGAACGAGGGCTTACAGATCGGTGGCACTTGTACTTTTACCAAGTAAAATGTGTTTTAGGCACTTTGCCTAATAAACTAGATTCGTAGACATCATTTGAATAGGATCAAATCTGTCCTAGTATCCACTCTTCAAAAGTGTGGATATACGAGTTTTGTTTAATGTGTCCCAGACAACAATGCCACAAATAAGTCTCATCTGATTAAATCAGTTTAAGCTATTTGTTTGTCATGTTATACGTTTGAGATTCATTTATATTCAAAATATAAATACTGTTATTCACATCTAATGTGCTTATCTCAATATCATCTTTATAAAATGAAACACTTTAGTGTTCTAGAATATAAAGGTATACCTGCAACGAGTTATACTCTGATATAAAGATAATGTTTCTAGTCAAACTAGGTACATTTTAACAGTTTCCTAATTTAAGTACACATTCGAAGGGTAGTTCCTAAACTTAGGTCTCTACGGTTAAAATAGCGACTCTCGTCCCGTTTCCGATTCGCAGATCAATCTCATCTAAAGTCAGTATCTTGCTAATCAGCAGATTCTGCACATCAGTACATATATATATGTACAATACTTAGTATCAAAATCCAATTTTAAAACTAATAGTGAACATGTTTATGACAAACATATTTGAAGTCGGAGCCTTGCCTGTCTTCACTTCCATCATGTCTGCCTTGTCCATACTGCAGTCACGCATCTAGTGACCCCGTTTGCCACAATTTAGGCAGACATCTTGGGATATGTCCTTTGTCTTCCCTGAAGACTTTGATGATTTTGCCTTTACCCTTTTAGAAGCTCTGACTCTGCTTCCTTGAGCATAGCCAACAACTCTCCTAGAGTTTACTCTTGGTTCACAATGAACTTGCCCCAGCTTTCGGGTAGAGACTATAAGATTAAATCTTTGGTAGTCTCGGCCACGTAGGTAATGCCTAGCTAACCTAGCTGATCGATGTCAGCAATCATCTGCGACACCTAGTGCTCGACAAATGTACCCTCTGACATACACGAGTGAAAGAGTTTCTTTTGCAATTTGTACTTCTAAGATCTAAGAATAGATATATGAAGATCTTTAATTTCACCATCAAAGTATAAGGATCTAATCCTTAATTTTGATGACGGAATTAAAGTGTCATTGCGGTAAGTATAAAGGATTGAGCACTAAAGTTATCATCACCATGAGTCATCCAAAACTCATGCTCCACTATTTGCTCAACTCCGGTCTCAGGCCCAAGAGGTTTCTCTATCAAATAGAGTAACTTCTTAGTTCCCAGGACTATCCTGAGGTTTTATTCCCATTCTGAAAATTAAAGCCGCTTAAAGACATTTTCTCCCAGGATTATGTTTTAAACATTAATCTTTCAGTTATCTTGATTGCTATAGTCTAACTATCCAATCAACGATTTCGGGTACTATAAAATATAATGATTACTATAATCTAACTATATAATCAACTATAATTTGATTGGTTAAATTAAAATTATTGATTACTATAATCTAATTATATAATCAACTATTATTTGAAATAGTTTGAATACAGTCCAACTGTTTTAATTAAAACAACGATATTAGTCCAACTAATATTTATTCAAGTAATGACGAAAAATTGAAATGAGCGTGTATTGGAAAGTATCTAAACGAAATTGCAAATTTAATACTTGCCTCCCACTATTTTTCGGTGAGCCTCTAACCCTCTGTTGAGTACTCGGGAAACCTTGTTTCCTAGTGGGCTAGGATCCCGTTAAATAACACACAACCTTGACTTTGGCCAACAAGCTGTATGATATTTAACTAGGTAGATCTCTAAGATCAATTGGATCTCATCCAATTCCTAGATCCAGTAGGTGGACATCCAAGTCCGAAACATATATCTTATATATGCCAATATATCCAATATATTCCTTAACCTTTTTCCTCTGAATCAATTAAGCCTTGGCTTTGGCACAACAAACTTAATGATTCCAGTTAAGCGGGACCCATTAACCTTGGAAAGCTTCGTAATCGATGTCGATGGACAAGAAGTGATCTTGACTTTGGCCAACAAATCACAACTTGGACAAGACATGCGATATGGAACAAAGCATTCATGATTCAAACACATTGCGATGGACAAAGGCCTTGACTTTGGCCAACAAACCAGTGCCAATCTTGGATCTTGAGAATGAATCATTCAATGAAAGGAAAAACACTTAATATTTGTTAAGGGTTTTTCGCGTAATTGGCAACCAATTAATTATCTTTGTTAAGGTCTCATCATACACCCTTAAATATGCATTCTAAAAGCATAATAAGGTGCGGTAAATAAATTAAATAATAATATGCGGATGGATATTTAAAACACTTTGTTCCTAGAACAAATCTCTCTCTTTCCTCTCTCCCGTTAGCACAAAACTTACTTCTACCCAATTACATAACACTTCTAAAGAAACCTCATTTACATTGAGGGGAATAGGTGAGAAGAGAGTCAAGAGGTAATAAGCTGGACACGCAGGTCCAATTTAATAAATTCTAAATTTATTACAATAATTTCCAAAATTGCCCTCACCCATCTAATATCCATCTGATATACATTATTCATACATCACATCCATGTATTCACATAAAGCATGTTATCAATCAATCTAATCCAATTAATTAATCTGAAATTAATGACCATCCAATGTTCAAACAACGATTTGATTTGCGCGAGTCAAACTCGGTTTAAGAATAAGTACTCAAAGTACGAATTCTCGAATTATATCTGTTGGAAATCTAATCCATGTCCCAAGATCAAAAGAACAAGCAAAATATATAAGAGAATGAACAATATTGAAGTATGGCGGAATCATACTCAACAAAGATCGGAATGTGGATGCGTTTGATGAAACAAAACTTTCTCCTTTGTGCAGTGAAGGATTCGGCCAAGCAGAAAAGAGAAGCTCCAAGCAATGTTTGATCCTTCCATGCTCTAAGATGAGTTTCCCATAACACCTTTGTATGATCCCTTGATGGTGCTAGCCAAATATGTGATTTATGTTCCAAACACTCACACTTTCTTCAAGTTTTGCAACAAAATGAAGAAATGGAGAGGGCTGTGAGAGCTTACTGTTTCGGTAATTTGAGAGGGAGAAGAGATATGATTTTTTGTTACAAAAATCAATTTATATTTATGCCATAATTTATTAATAATAATAAACTTATGACACAAACCATGCAAAGGCTTAGAGTGTCAAACACTCAATTTCCATGCAAAACCCTTGAGTGCATTGTACACTATCTCCATGCAATGCATCAACAATAAAATAATGCATATAATGACATGTGTCATGTGGGCCCCACACATTTCCAAATGAAAGTGGGCCCACGTGCACTCACGCGTTCGGGTTCGATATTTCCGAAATACCGAACTTACGTCGCGACGTTAATTAAATCGAATTTAAATAAATAATTGCGCTTAGCGAAATTATTATTTACGTCGCTAACGAATTAATTCTAAATTAACTCGTTTGCCCGAATTAAAATCTAATTTTAATTTCGCGTCGAAATCGAATTTCGATTATTATATCGAATATAATAATTTTACGATTAATTCCAAATTAATCGTTCGCTTTCTCTTTTCTCTCTTTCCTAGTATATCCAAGATAAAGTCTCTCCGTAATTAATCCAAGATTAATCGAGTTTGAATCATACGTCATTGGTGAATCTTCGGGAAGCGACCCAAGAGACCTCTAGATATGTTGGCAGTAAATCCGGTTGTCGAACTATCCGAACACGTACGTACCAAGTACTACGTTTTTACCGATTTACAAGACAAGGTTAGCCTCTAGCAAAACGCCATGTCTACCCAATTCTCTAGAAATATTCTTATTGGAATATAAGATCTATAACAGGCGTAGTATACCGTAGTATAGTGTATATCGAACCAGTATCGGATGATCACATGTAAGGCCTGGGGCTGGAGATGTGTCTGCCCCGTACGATACATATATCGGACATCAAGCAACCAGTCTCTTTGAATCGGATAATCCTGACCTAGTCATATTATCCGATGGTTGCAACCATTATAGAGTACTAGTTTGTATCCCTCGCGATCATCTTCCATATGTCTGAAGTGATACTTCCATCTTGACATCACATCCAATACACTACGATTCTCGATAAACCCAGAAGAGGTGTACACAGAACCCGTGTTAAAGCCCTGGACCACCAAAACTAAAGTTTACCGATTGTCGTAAGTACTAGCGATGCAAGTCTCAGGTTAAGATCATATGCACCTACCCTGAAGCGGACTCCCATAGACACGCAGACATACTACCAATGGGACTCCGCGGGGTCTATCCAGAGCGAAGCTGTTTTCCGTACCATCGGTAAAACACAACCTCCTACCGCACTTGCATAAGTATCCTATACTTAAATATATGAGAACTATGCCGTTGTGCCCTCACAACATGCACGAGTGCAGTACTAGTCTATTCCGCATATCGATGTCCAATCTCGATAATACTACGACTAGGGATATTTAATGATTAAACCTTTATGGATTGATACTGTCTCATATCATCACAATCCGGAACTAATCATAGGGACTTTTACCATTTATATATCAAAGTAAATAAATTACAAAACGGTAAAAGGCAATTTCATTACTACATAGTTAATTTTGTACAATAATACAATATCATTTACAAAATAGTGACGCTATGGGTCATTACTGTCTAACAATCTCCCACTTGGCCTATAGCCAGTCACTCAAGCATCTAATACCTGAACTATGTACATGTCGCTCAAACTTTTCCCGAGGAATAGCCTTCGTCAGCGGATCTGCAATATTATCCTCTGATGCGATCTTTTCGATCTTCACATCGCCACGATGTATGATCTCTCGAATCAGATGGAATCGTCGAAGAACATGTTTGGATCGTTGATGAGACCTTGGTTCCTTAGCCTGTGCTATAGCCCCACTATTGTCACAATACAATGGAACGGGCTCAGCTGCTAACGGAACTACTCCTAATCCAATTAGAAATTTACGGATCCAAACTGCCTCTTTTGATGCTTCAGCTGCTGCAATGTACTCTGCTTCAGTTGTTGAATCGGCAACAGTATCTTGCTTGGAAGATTTCCAGCTCACTGCTCCGTTATTCAAGCAAAATATGTACCCGGTTTGCGACTTGAAGTCGTCTCTGTCGGTTTGGAAACTTGCATCGGTATATCCAGATACCTCAAGTTCTCCATCTCCATAGATTAAGAAAACATCCTTAGTTCTTTTAAGATACCTAAGGATACTCTTAACCGCCATCCAGTGATCCTGTCCTGGATCGGCCTGATATCGACTGCACATGCTCAAAGCATAGGACACATCAGGTCGTGTACATATCATGGCATACATGATCGATCCGACTGCCGAGGCGAACGGAGTCCGACTCATGTTGTCTCTCTCATCTTGTGTTTTAGGACACATGTCCCTAGATAAAGACGCCAATGTGATGTTGGCAACAGTCCCCTCTTGGACTGATCCATGTTGAATCTCTTCAACACTTTATCAATATATGTACTCTGGGAGAGTCCAAGTAGCCTTCTAGATCTATCCCGTTAGATCTTTATTCCTAGAATAAAAGCTGCTTCTCCCAGATCTTTCATGGAGAATTTCAATGAAAGCCAAGCTTTCACCGACGTTAACATGGGAATGTCATTGCCTATAAGCAATACATCGTCGACATAAAGGACAATAAAAGTCAGTGCACTCCCACTAACCTTCTTATATACACAAGGATCATCTACGTTTTGAATGAAATCATATTCTTTTATGACCTCATCAAAATGTTGGTTCCATGACCTCGATGCTTGCTTCAGTCCATAAATGGACCGATTTAACTTACAAACCTTTTTTGCAAGTCTTGGTGCGATAAAACCGTCAGGTTGTTGCATATAAACATCCTCCAACAGGTTTCCGTTAAGGAAAGCGGTTTTAACGTCCATCTGCCATATTTCGTAATCGTAATATGCAGCTATTGCAAGCATTATCCGAATGGATTTAATCATGGCAACGGGTGAGAAAGTTTCGTCATAATCACTCCAAGTTGTTGACGATACCCCTTCGCTACAAGCCTAGCTTTGTACGTTTGTATGTTGCCATCCATGTCTGTCTTCTTCTTGAAGACCCATTTGCATCCAATAGGCTTTACGCTTCTGGTGCATCAACCAGTGTCCAAACTTGGTTGGTATACATGGAATCCATTTCGGCCTTCATGGCCTCTTGCCATAAAGTGGATTCGATACCTTGTATCGCTCCTTATACGTAGCCGGTTCAGTATCCTCAATAAGATTAATATCTACATGAGGCGAGATCAGGAATCCATACCTCTCAGGTATATCCTGACTCTCTCCGACCTACGTAGTCCTTGTGTAATTGAAGATTGTGGTTCAGTCTCATCCTGGATGGACTGTTCATGTTCCGTTCTTGATTCATTGCCAGGAACAGTATCACTTCGACTTTCGTCGAGTTCTACTTTCCTCCCACTAATCACTGCATTTAGGAATTCCTTCTCAAGGAAAATCGAATGTAGAGCAACAAATACTTTGTTCTCTTGTGGGTAATAGAAGTAATATCCTTTGGTTTCCTTAGGATATCCAACAAATAGGCATTTATCTGATTTGGGTTCAAGTTTGGTACCTTCCAAACGTTTGACGTATGCCCAGCAACCCCAGATCTTCAGGAATGAGAAACCTGGTTTCTTTCCAGTCCATATCTCATACGGAGTCTGTTCAACAGACTTTGACGGAACCCTATTCAAAATAAGAATTGCACTTTCTAATGCATGTCCCCAGAAGGATATAGGTAGCTCAGTGCGACTCATCATCGACCTTACCATGTCAAGCAAGGTACGGTTTCTCCGTTCAGACACACCATTTAATTGTGGTGTTCCAGGAGGAGTCCATTGTGAAAGAATACCATATTCTTTCAGGTAATCTTGAAACTCATTACTTAAGTATTCGCCACCACGGTCCGACCGTAATGTTTTAATACTCTTTCCTGTTTGTTTTTCAACTTCGTGTCGAAACTCTTTGAATTTCTCAAAAGTTTCCGACTTGTGCATCATTAGATACACATAACCATAACGTGATGCATCATCCGTAAAGGTTACGAAGTATCGATATCCACCTCTAGCCTGGCTAGACATGGGCCCACAACGTCACTATGAACGAGGGCTAACAGTTCAGTGGCACGTTCACCTTTACCACTAAAAGGTGATTTAGGCATTTTGCCTAATAAACAAGATTCGCAGACGTCATATGAATTTGGATCAATCCGTCCAAGTACCCACTCTTCGAAAGTGTGGATATGCGAGTCTTGTTGATGTGTCCCAGACGACAATGCCACAAATAAGTTTCTTCTTTTTGGATTACTCATTTTGAGCCTTTTGTTTGTTATTTTACATTTTGGAGATTCATTTATATTCAAAATATAAAGACCATTATTTGCATCAGCACTGCAAATTTCTGCATCATTTTTATATAAATAACACCTGGTGTTTTTAAATACAAAAGTGTACCCATACTGGGTTAACAAAGATACAGAAATAATATTCTTAGTTAAACTAGGAACATAATAACAGTTCAAAAGTTTAAGTACATGCCCCGAGGGCAGTTCCAAAACAAAAGTGCCTACGGCCAAAACAGCAAAAGAAGTTCCATTTCCAACTCGTAGATCTACCTCCCCGAAGCCAGTCTCCTGCTATCATGCAGATCCTGCACATCAGTACAAATATGAGAACCACAGCCAGAATCAAAAATCCAATTTTTATTAAGACTAGAAGTAGTCATATTTATCTCAATAACAAACATACCTGAGGCCGGTGCCTTGCCCGCCTGTATGTCCTCCTTATGTCCCTTGTTCATGCGGCAGTCACGCTTCCAGTGACCTTTCTTGCCGCATTTCAGGCAAACATCTTGAGACTTGTCCCTTGGCTTCCCAGAAGCCTTTGTTGACTTGGCCTTGCCTTTGTTTCTATGCTTTTTCTTCTTAACACCCCCAGTTGCCTTGAGCCCAGCTTTCGGCGTTTGAGATGTTGTTGCAAAGTGCGCCTCGCGCTTGTTGCCTTTCAGAAGCTCTTTCTCTGACTCCTTGAGAATCGACAATAACTCTCCAAGAGTGTCATCTGAATTCATCAGTTTGTAGTTGGTGACAATCTGTTTCCAAGTATCGGGTAGTGACTGTAGAAGTACATCTATAGCCAGCTCAGCCTCCAAGACTATACCCATATTAGCCAGTTCATCAATATCGGCTATCATTTGAGTCCCATGGACCTCAACAGAACTACCATCAGTCATACGGGAGCGAAAGATTTTCTTCACCAACTCGTACCTCGCCATCCGCTTATTAGTGCGGTGAAGATCTTGCAATCTTGCCAACATATTATAAGGATCCAAGTCCCTATTTTGGCGACGAAAGTGTTGAGTCATTGAAGCAAGCATGATCAACTGAGCCGTGTCACAATCATCACTGTGATTTTTCCATAACTCCAGCTCAAGTGGCTCAGTGGGCTTAGGCCGAGAGGTCTTTGTATCGTATACAGTATCCTCTCCGCCCCAAGGACTATCCTTAGGTTCATTTCCCAATCAGCGAAGTTTGTCCCCTTAAAGACATTGTCACCCATGATGATGTCTCGGACATTTACCTTGCTTGCCATCTTAACTACGATAGTCTAACTATCTAGTTAACGATAAAATGGGTACAGTCAAACTGTTACAAGAAAAATAACATTTTATTAGTCCAACTAATGTTAAAAATTTTAACGAAATAAATTTTGTAAGCGCGTAAAGCTAAGTATCTGAATGAAATTGCAAAATCAATATTAGCCTCCCACTATTTTCTACAAGTCTCTAACCCTCTGTTGAGTACTCGGGAAATCCAATTTCCTAGTGGGCTAGGATCCCGTTAAATAACACACAACCTTGACTTTGGCCAACAAGTTGTATGATATTTAACTAGGTAGATCTCGAAGATCAATTGGATCTCATCCAATTCCTAGATCCGGTAGGTGGACATCCAAGTCCGAAACATATATATCTAATACATATGTCAATGTATCCAATACATTTTCCTAACCATTTCCTCTGAATCAACTAAGCCTTGGCTTTGGCACAACAAACCTAATGATTCCAGTTAAGCGGGACCCATTGACGAGGAAAGTTTCGTAATCAATGTCGATGGACAAGAAGTGATCTTGACTTTGGCCAACAAATCACAACTTGGACAGGACACCGATGTGGAACAAAACTCTCATGATTCAAACACACATCTTCATTGACAAAGGTCTTGACTTTGGCCAACAAACCAATGCAAATTTCGGATCTTGATAGAGAATCATTCACGGAAGGAAAATCGCTTAATATTGTTTGAGGGATTTTTCGCGTAATTGGCAACCAATTAATTTATCTTTGTTAGGTCTCATCATCATACACCCTTAAGCATGCTTCTAAAACATCATAAAGTGCGTAAAGTAAAGTAATAGTGATATGCAGATGGATATATAAACAACTTGTTCCTAGAACAAATCACTCCCTTTCCTCTCCCCGCTAGCACTATTCTACTTCTACCCAATTACATAATACAATAAGAGAAACCTCATTTACATTGAGGGGAATTAGGTGAGAAGAGAATACAAAGAGATAAAGAGATAAGGCTGGACACGCAGGTCCAATTTATAAATTCCAAATTTACAATAATTTCTAAAATTACCCTTCCCTTCTAATATCCATCCGATATACACTATTCATTCAACACATCCATATTCATTCATTCAAGGCATGTTATACAACCAATCAAATCCAATTAATTAGTCTTTAATTAGGTGACAATACAATGTTCAACAATTGTTTGCATTTGCGCGAGTCCAACTCGTTTTGAGAATAATACTTAAGTATGAATTCATGAATTATATCGAAAAACTTGTTAAATCAATTTAAGTCGTATTCAATACTAATCCTTTTATTTAATTCTAAATTAAATATTTACACTTTTATTGTGCTTTTATAACTTAGATTCCAAATCTAGTACTATTGGGTCTCAAAGCCAACTAACATCTAATGTTGTTTAATTAAAGTCCGATGGGATTTCTTGATTTCTTTAGGCTTGGGCCTTGGTCAATGTGGGTCAAACCCAATTTCCAAGCCCAATAAGGAATCACCTCATTTGCCATAAAATCAATATCAAGCCCATAAGGCCAATTAAACATAAAAGCCCATTTATTACATTTGGACTTAAATGGTGTGATTTAGGCCCATTTTGGATCCAATCCAAATGGTCCAAATCTAATTGGCCCAACCAAGCCATTATGTCCAAATATAATAGTTTTAGGCCCAATTCAAAATTAAGCCCAATTAACCAAATTTTAAAATTCCAAATTTTATAACTTAATTAATTAAAGTGTATTACATGATTAATCCTTTAAATCAATATTCCCAAAATATCAAATTAATCCATTAATCATATTTTTATCTTAAATATATGTCCAACATTATTTAATCAAAAAATCAAGTCCCTAATACTCCATCAAGCATTCGGCCAAGGTGATTAAATGGTTCCGATTTCGTTTTCAATCCAATCGAGTTACAAATCATCATTCCATATTATTTCAAGTCATCTAATGTCTTTAAATTAAAAAATCATCTAGTCCACATGCTTGCATGTATTCGGCCAAGCCTCATTTGGGTTGGAAAAATTAATCCAATTTATTTTCCATGAAATTGATGATGTATAATCTAAATAACATACATCTAAGCATATTTAATCAAGCAAACTCATCAAACATGCTTCAAACAATTTTCCCCAAATAACATCCTAATATATTTGCATGCTTTTGCTCAATGATACCGTTGTTGGAAATCTAATCCATGTCCCAAGATTAAAAGAAACAAGCAAAATATATAAGAGAATGAACAATATTGAAGTATGGCGGAATCATACTCACAAAGATCGGAATGTGGATGCGTTGATGAAACAAAACTTTCTCCTTTGTGCAGTGAAGGATTCGGCCAAGCAGAAAAGAGAAGCTCCAAGCAATGTTTGATCCTTCCATGCTCTAAGATGAGTTTCCCATAACACCTTTGTATGATCCCTTGATGGTGCTAGCCAAATATGTGATTTAATGTTCCAAACACACACACTTTCTTCAAGTTTTGCAACAAAAAATGAAGAAATGAGAGGGCTGTGAGAGCTACTGCGGTAATTTGAGAGCTACTGTAGGGAGAAGAGATATATTGTTTTTTTTACAAAAATCAATTTATATTTATGCCATAATATTTATTAAATAATAATAAACTTATGACACAAACCATGCAAAGGCTTAGAGTGTCAAACACTCAATTTCCATGCAAAACCCTTGAGTGCATTGTACACTATCTCCATGCAATGCATCAACAATAAAATAATGCATATAATGACATGTGTCATGTGGGCCCCACACGTTTCCAAATGAAAGTGGGCCCACGTGCACTCACGCGTTCGGGTTCGATATTTCCGAAATACCGAACTTACGTCGCGACGTTAATTAAATCGAATTTAAATAAATAATTTGCGCCTAGCGAAATTATTATTTACGTCGCTAACGAATTAATTCTAAATTAACTCGTTTGCCCGAATAAAATCTAATTTTAATTTCGCGTCGAAATCGAATTTCGATTATTATATCGAATATAATAATTTTACGATTAATTCCAAATTAATCGTTCTCTCTCTTTATATAGTACTTTATCCAAGATAAAGTCTCTCCGTAATTAATCCAAGATTAATCGAGTTTGAATCATACGTCATTGGTGAATCTTCGGGAAGCGACCCAAGAGACCTCTAGATATGTTGGCAGTAAATCCGGTTGTCGAACTATCCGAACACGTACGTACCAAGTACTACGTTTTTACCGATTTACAAGACAAGGTTAGCCTCTAGCAAAACGCCATGTCTACCCAATTCTCTAGAAATATTCTTATTGGAATATAAGATCTATAACAGACGTAGTATACCGTAGTATAGTGTATATCGAACCAGTATCGGATGATCACATGTAAGGCCTGGGGCTGGAGATGTGTCTGCCCCGTACGATACATATATCGGACATCAAGCAACCAGTCTCTTTGAATCGGATAATCCTGACCTAGTCATATTATCTCGATGGTTGCAACCATTATAGAGTACTAGTTCTGTATCCCTCGCGATCATCTTCTCCATATGTCTGAAGTGATACTTCCATCTTGACATCACATCCAATACACTACGATTCTCGATAAACCCAGAAGAGGTGTACACAGAACCCGTTAAAGCCCTGGACCACCAAAACTAAAGTTTACCGATTGTCGTAAGTACTAGCGATGCAAGTCTCAGGTTAAGATCATATGCACCTACCCTGAAGCGGACTCCCATAGACACGCAGACATACTACCAATGGGACTCCGCGGGGTCTATCCAGAGCGAAGCTGTTTTCCGTACCATCGGTAAAACACAACCTCCTACCGCACTTGCATAAGTATCCTATACTTAAATATATGAGAACTATGCCGTTGTGCCTCTCACAACATGCACGAGTGCAGTACTAGTCTATTCCGCATTATCGATGTCCAATCTCGATAATACTACGACTAGGGATATTTAATGATTAAACCTTTATGGATTGATACTGTCTCATATCATCACAATCCGGAACTAATCATAGGGACTTTTACCATTTATATATCAAAGTAAATAAATTACAAAACGGTAAAAGGCAATTTCATTACTACATAGTTAATTTTGTACAATAATACAATATCATTTACAAATAGTGACGCTATGGGTCATACTGTCTAACAATATCAAACTACAACATTAAATCTAATTTAATTTGTATTTAATACTAATTCTTTATTTAATCCCAAATTAAATAATTAAACCTTTTAATGTGCCTTTTGCGTCTTAGATTATAAATCTAATCTTTACGGGTCTCAAAGCCCAATTAACATCCAATGTCAATTTAATTAAAGTCCAATGGGCTTTCAATTAATTTATAAGGCATGGACTTTGGTCAATATGGGTCAAACCCAAATACCAAAGCCCAATTAAGGAATCACCCTTATTTGCCAAAAATCAATTTAGGCCCATTAGGCCCAATTAAAATTTTAAAGGTCCATTATATTATATTTGGACTTTATGGATATGGTTTTGGGCCCAATTGGATCCAACCAATTAACCTAAACCAAACTTGGCCCAACCAAGCCCATTAAGCCCAAATACAACATTACAAGCCCAAATCCAAATTTAGCCCAATTAATTAAATTACAAAATTCCAAATTTCACAATTAAATTAATCTAAAGTGTATAGCCATAATTAATTAACCAAATTAAAATTTCCAAAATACCAATTTACATAATTAATTATGCTAATCATCATCAACACATGTCCAACATTATTGAATCAAAAATCAATTCATTTTCCATGCTTTTGGTCACGGCAATTTAGGGGTTTTGTCTGATTTCAATTTCAATCAAATTAAATCCTAAATCAACATTTCCCAAGTGATTTCAACTCATCCAATGATCAAAAATCAAAATTACCATGACATTTAGGGCATCCTACACATTCGGCCAAGCAGAATATTTTGGGGAAAATTCATCCAATTCAATTTTCATCAAATTAACCATGCATAACACTATGTTATCATCATTCAAGCATATTCAAACAATCAATTTCGTCCAAACATGCTCAAATCAATTTTACCCAATTTTACCCTAAATCCATTTTCATGCTTAAACAAGTGTAGACAACAGAACCTGGGCGACGCTGTTCTAGGCTCGCGGCCTAGCTGGGAAGTACGAAATAACATGGAGTCGCCACCCGGTGTGAACCGGGACAAATATTTAAGGCCGCACTCACCCCTCGCAAGGGAAGACCTCAAACTGTTGGGTTCAAAATGGTCCCTTACTTATGTCACTTGTGATGATATGATTTGTGCGATGAATCAACCAAGTCTACTCAATAATCATGGTCAAGGATACTTAGATCTAATCATGATTTCATTCAAATAACTCCACGCAATGTAACACAATGAGCATATTGAGCTATTAAATCAACATGTATAAATCATTATCCTAACACATCATAAACTAATAATATGCATAAGGAACAACCTAAATATGCTTTAACAAATAAATAACAACTAAATTATACCATGCTTTAAATAAGAAACGAATAACCTAAAGACTATAACATGCTCAAATACAAATTTGGATGAGACGAGATATGTGTATCTTAAGTGGTACGTGGCAATGTATCCCGAGTGCAGACCATACTACCGTCCATTCGGAATCGGCTATGGAATTTTTGTCCTGGTTTCCATCCGATATACCACAAAAGGGAACACATATCCCGCTCATCCAACAATCACATCATGCCTCAAACGACTCTCATGCAATTATATATCAAAATAAATAAACAAAAATAAAGAAGATAAGTACAAAGGGTGCCCTCAGGTCTAACCTCTTTTGTCGTCTAAGAAAGGGCGTTACACGTCCGTTGGAAGGGAGATTGATCCGATGCTTTTCCGATTTTTCTACTCAACGTCTTTCCTCGCTGCTTTGATGCTCGGGCTGCTGTTTCAAGTCCGTTTCGCTGCTGTTTCGCTGCTACGTTTCAGGTCACTATTTTGGTGATTTAGTGGACTGTTTTGGGCGATTTGGAGGGCTTATGGGTTGCGGTTTCCTAAGGTATTCTAGGGGAAATCTATGCAGATTTTTAGGATGGTGTCTAGGTGATTTTAGGACTGTTTTGTGGGCTATGGAAGCAAAAAAACTGATCAGAACAGAAGGTGAACTGCGGCAGTTCACAGGTGCAGTGCGGGCGTTTTAGTGGCTACTTTGGGCACTGAATTGGGGCTGTGAATGGGGGGTATTTTGTGCGACCTTGGGGCTGTATTTGAGGCTTATTTTAAGGTGTTTTAGGGCTGTGAATGGTGGCTGGAACTCGGCAATGGAGGGCTGTGTTTCAGGCTTGGGCGTGAGAGGGGATTGGTGACGAAGAGGAGATGCGGCAATGGAGGTGTCTTGGTTTGGTGTTGCGGCAATGGAGGCTTTAAGCAGGGATTTGGGAGTGTGATGGAGGCTTCACAAAGTGCTTGGACGTGCTTGAGAGAGGGATATGTGCTAGGGTTGTGAATGGGGGTGAAGGTCTCTTTTTATTGGCAAAGAGAGAAGACTTTCCTTATTAGATTAGGAAAGAATCTCTTAATTGGCGTCTAACAAGGAATAGATCTCCTAATTGGGATTTGTGATTGGATTTGATTTGGTAAGGATTTGATTTGATTTCTTCTAATTAGGAATGGATTTTATTTGATTTTAGCATGTGATAAATGTGCATTTACCTATTTAGAAGGCATTTGGACGTGAATCACTCTCCCTTGGGCATGGAATTGGTTTGACTTGGGTATTTGGGTTTGGTTTGGGTATGGTAGGTGGTCTATGGGGGTTTTGGGCCTAAGATGAGCTTTGAAACGGAAGTCGAACAAGCAACCGAAGCTAAACAACGAGGTTAAATCCAACGAAAATTCCATTTTCCAACTTTACCCTTCCAACGTCTGTTTCCCGCGACTTTCATGACTAAACATGTAGTTGCCTCCATACGAGACTCATCATTGGGCTAATGTGTAAAAATGCAATGCCTACAGTCGCCCCCAATTTGATGGGACTTGTACAGTGTGTGACAATGACAATCCTATCAAAGTACATGCAATGCATTTTCACTTACCTGGCTCGCCAGCTGCCACCAGGTTTGCCTGCTGCTTCGAACTGAGTTGATTGTGCGATGGGCACCTCGACCCTAGGACGCATCCCGAAACTTCTAATGACAAGCGGGGCACCTCGACCCTCGAACTGATGATGTAGTGGGCACCTCGACCCTGGGCACGCATCTTGACCCAATACCGCTGACAATAGGGACCTCGCCCTGAATATGATGATGTAGTGGGCACCTCGACCCTGGGTACGCATCTCGACCCGGAACTACAAACGACAACGGGGTCTCGCATCTCGACCCTGGGCACCCATCTCGACCCAATACCGCTGACAATAGGGACATCGCCCTGAATATGATGATGTAGTGGGCACCTCGACCCTGGGTACGCATCTCGACCCGGAACTACAACCGACAATGGGGGCACGCATCTCGACCCTGGGCACGCATCTCGGCCCCAATACCGCTGAAAATATGGACCTCACCCTGAATATGATGATGTAGTAGGCACCTCGACCCTGGGTACGCATCTCGACCCGGAACTACAAACGACAACGGGGGCACACATCTCGACCCTGGGCACGCATCTTGGCCAATACCGCTGACAATAGGGACATCGCCCTGAATATGATGATATAGTGGGCACCTCGACCCTGGGTACGTATCTCGACCCGGAACTACAAATGACAACGGGGGCACGCATCTCGACCCTGGGCACGCATCTCGACCCAATACCGCTGACAATAGGGACCACGCCCTAAATATGATGATGTAGTGGGCACCTCGACCCTGGGTACGCATCTCGACCCGGAACTACAGACGACAACGGGGGCACGCATCTCGACCCTGGGCACGTATCTCGACCAAATTCCGCTGACAATAGGGACTTGGCCCTGAATATGATGATGTAGTAGGCACCTCGACCCTGGGTACGCATCTCGACCCGGAACTACAAACGACAACGGGGGCACGCATCTCGACTCTGGGCACGCATCTCGACCCAATACCACTGATAATAGAGACTTCGCCCTGAATATGATGATATAGTGGGCACCTCGACCCTAACTAATACTGATATGGGCCTCGCCCCAAACTGATACTGATATGGGCCTCTCCCCCAGACTGATGCTGATTATGGGCCTCGCCCCCAGACTGATACTGATGTGGGCCTAGCCCCGAACTGATGTGGGCCTCGCCCCAAACTGATACTGATATGGCCTCTCCCCCAGACTGATGCTGATTATGGGCCTCGCCCCCAGACTGATACTGATGTGGGCCTAGCCCCGAACTGATGTGGGCCTCGCCCTCAAACAGATACTGACGTTTATATTTCCAACTATTGTATTGCTTCTCCTCGAGATAGCCTTGGTAGCTAAACATATTTTCGTCCTCAACGAATGCTTCATGTCAAAACTCGAGAACCTTCAAAGTACTCGATATACTAAAACCCGATCATCTGAACATGTGATCTAAACTAGACTCCTAGTGAGTGTGTGCAAAGGCTCTTTTGCAGCTTATTCCTTAAGCAAGCCAACTTGATGATTTCGCGTCGGAGAATCGGACTGGTGGGTCTAACCAACCTGGATGTCTAGGTCACATTCTGTGATTACTTCGGCATACTCAACATGATATGGTCTTCTGTATTTTGCTTTTGTCTCTTTCTTTTCATTCTTTTTTTTTCTCTTTTTTTTTCTTTCTTTCTTTCTTTTCTTCTTTTTTTTTCTTTTGACTCACCTACCCTTTAAGGTAGCATTTCTCCTCATGGTGGTCCTAATACTCGCCCATGGGTAGCTTCACGCTTATCGGTTACAGGCGGTCTTTTTTTATTTCTATTCTTGTCATCCGCAGAGACTGTCTTTCTTAATTTCCAACCATATCATGTATCGTAGCGTACGTAAACCAGGGTGGACACCAAAGCAAACTGTCATTCATCGATCCACCATCTCTTCAGCTAGTCATCTCATCAACCGCTCGGGCTTCTACTATTGAGATACCTTTTATCAAGTGCTTCATGAGTCTAGCCAAGATCAATCCATTCAGAATACCGGATAAGAGCACGTCTCGCACTTCTCATTTCTAAGGCTTCTCCCTACAGCACACAATGTCATCACCGGACATATGTTTAACCATCAAAAACTTCTCTCTCACTTTTTTTTTTTTCACTCACTCACTCAAACGAATTCTTCCTTTCTACTGCTGACCAGGTGGGCTTCGCCCCCGGATCCAGACCCGAAATTCAAACTCAAACTGGGCCTCAACCCTCAGATTACCATCTGAATCTTAACACCGATGTGGACCTCAGCCCTAGGATTTCTACCCAAATTCAATATAGTGCTTTCGCTGTTTCTGATTGGCTTGTCTTTGCCGTTTTCTCTTTTCTTCTTCGATACCTGTGAATATAAAACAAAAACACAAAACACGCAAAAAAGGAATGCAATAATGGGTTATATGTGTGCATGCATGCATGAGTTCTCCTTATCCCATTGGGTTAGGTCTTCTGCGGGTGACTATTCAGTCTTCTGTCCCTCAGGTAAAATACAACTTCAATCTGTCAACATTGATCGGCTCGGTGAACTCATTCCCTTCCAAGTCCGACAGTCTCACTGATCCATTTCCCATTACCTTCTGAACAATGTATGGTCCTTCCCAATTTGGTCTGAACTTCCCTCTTGGGTCTGTCGTCGACGGCTTCGACTGCTTAAGTACCAGATCACCTTTCTTGATCTTGGTAGGACGCACTTTCTTATTAAATGCTCGGGCCAACCTCTTCTGATATATCTGCATGTGATGCAAGGACTTCATCCTCTTCTCATTCATCAATGCTAACTGCTCAAACCTCTGCGAGGTCCATTCTTGTTCAGGTAACTCCGCTTCTGCTAATACCCGCATGGACTGTATTTCAACTTCCACCGGTAATACCGCTTCCATTCCGTAGACCAATGAGTAAGGCGTAGCTCCTGTTGCTGTCCTTACAGAAGTTTTGTACCCCCAAAGGGCATATGGTAGCTTATCAGCCAAATCTTTGTAATTCTCTGTCATCTTCGCCATAATCATCTTTATCGTCTTGTTGGCTGCCTCGACCGCTCCATTGGCCTGCGGCCTGTATGGTGAAGACTTATGGTGACCTATCCCATACCTCTGTAACATTGCTCTGGTCTCTCCCTGAAACTGGACTCCATTGTCTGTAACTATGTGATGCGACATACCATATCGGCATATGAGATTACAGGCTATGAACTTAGCCATCTGTTTTGACGTAACATTGCGGAACGACTCGACTTCTACCCATTTCGAGAAGTAATCCACAGCCACCACTATAAAGCGATGTCTGTTCGACGCATTCGGCCAAATTTCTCTGATCATATCTATTCCCCATACTGAGAAAGGCCACGGTTCTGACAACCCGTGCAACTCTGTGCGCGGCAAATGATTCAAATTCCCATGCGCTTGACAATCATGGCAGTGTTTCACCAGTTTCGCGCAGTCAGCTTCCATGGTTGACCAGTAAAAGCCTTGCCTCACAATCTTGCGGGACAAGTTCAATCCGTGCATATGCGGTCCACAGACACCAGCATGTACTTCTTCTATTATCCTCTGAGCTTCTTCCTCCCTCAAACATTTCAGCTGAATACCATTGGCCTGTCTCTTGTAGAGTTCTCCCTTCAGACTCACATACTGAGAAGCCCATTTCTGAATGTCTATTCGGTCTTTTCTACTAGCTTCCTCTGGGAGTTTCCTATGCTCCAGATACTTCTGAATATCATGATACCAAGGTTTTCCATCGTTGACCTCTATTTCCGAAACCCGCTCTATCTCATAAACAGGTTTACTCGCTGTCGTCAACACAAGTGGTCTCATCACCAATTTCTCTGGATTCTCCCAGGTTGCGGCTAGCGTCGCTAATGCATCTGCCATCTGATTTTCTTCTCGAGGCAAGTGCTGAAATTTGCAGTTAGGGATAGCATGTGCTAGGTTTCTGAGGTGGAATAAGTACGGCTTCAACCGTTCTTCCTTTAACTCCCATTCTCCTTGCATCTGTCGGATCACCAACATCGAGTCTCCATAAACCTCAACGTTTGTAGCTCTCAAGGCTGTCAATGCAGTCAACCCAAATGCACATGCTTCATATTCAGCCATATTATTAGTTACTCCAAATGTTAGCCTTTTGGCCATAGGCAAAGTCTCTCCCCCAAGGGTTACTATTATGATTCTGATTCCGGCTCCTTTGCAGTTCACTGCTCCGTCAAAATACATCTTCCATCCTTGGACTGTTATAGCTTGGATTTCTTCGTCGGGGAACTCAAACTTGTACTGATCCCCTTCGACAGGTTGCAATGCCAAGAACTTTGCCACGGCTCGTCCTTTAATCACCTTGGAAGTGAGATACTCAATATCAAATTATATCAACAGTACCAACCATTTACCCAATTTTCCAACTAGTGAAGGCACTGAATGCAGGTACTTCATTGGATTCTCCTTTGTGACCACTTGGATCTTGTAAGACTGGAAATAGTGGCGTAATTTCCTGGACGCCCATACTACTGCCAGAAAAATCTTCTCCACTTCCTGATAGCGAGCTTCGTACGGAAGCAGCTTTTTACTGAGGTAGTAGATGGCGTGCTCCACTCCTGTCTCATCGGCTTGTACCATCATCGCCCCCAGCACTTCGGGTTCAATAGCCAAATAAAGCACCAAAGGTCTGCCCTGTTTCGGAGGTCTCAGAACGGAGGTTTCACCAAGTATTCTCTGATTCTGTCAAATGCTTCTTGACACTGCTCATTCCACTGTAACGGCTGGTCTTTCCTCAACCGTTTGAATATAGGCTCACAAACTGACGTCAACTTTGCAATGAATCGACTGATATACTGGATTTTCTCAAGGAAGGCTCTGACTTCTTTTTCCTAACCCAACGGGAATCTATGGTGTCTTTTTAAGATACAAGGGTTAACATGATGCATGTATGCATGAGATGCATGAGATGTATGTGATGCATGGAATATATAAGTTGGCCCATTATCATTTTAAAGCATTCAATCGCACCATTGCGCGGTGCAAACTTGTCCCAGTTGAAAAGGCGCCCAACAGTTTACACTTTACAATGATATGGCTAAATGACTTCAAATGATAAAAGGCCCATTCACAAAGTGGCCCACCGGTATTTTAGAAGCTTTTGGTCCAACTGTCAAAGGGCACGAACTTGTCCCAGTTTAAATGGCCCAACAAGTTCACATCTTTTGACAAAAGGTCCAACTGGATCCAAATGGCGGCGGTCCAACACACAAACATAAAATAAACAACTACAGGTTCTTCATGGCTAAATTCCACAAGTGGGTTCACGGGGCACGGACAAAGGCTCTCGCTGACGAAGGTTTGCCCAAAAAAAAAAGGACTCCCCACTCAATGGTTCAAGCGACCAAGTGAGCGCACCTTTTTTATACTTTACGGTACGTGCCAACGAGTTACGGCGTGTGAATAACTGTCGAATGGATTTCCCGTTGTAAATTCCCCAGAGGGAGGGTGGAGCGAGGCTCTCTTAAGTACCCAAGCCCCTTAGGCTCTTATCGCTTGGTGTAAGGAATAAACAACGAGTCCTCCAAACTAGTCTGTCACAACGAGCTACAAGTGATGATTTATCTAGGTGCCTTCACAGCTTTTCCCCGAAGGGTAGTGAGTGAAGGAAGACACCCAACCATCACCTAGCTTCAACAAAGCCTTTGATTAACCCCCTCAACCCACTATAGAAATGGTCAACTAATGCACAAATTATACCCATCACAAGACATGATTTCGAGGCCGATTCTTTAATCCCCAGTGGAGTCGCCAGACTGTAGACAACAGAACCTGGATGACGCTGTTCTAGGCTCGCGGCCTAGATGGGAAGTACGAAATAACATGGAGTCGCCACCCGGTGTGAACCGGGTAAAAGATTTAAGGCCGCAGTCACCCATCGCAAGGGAAGACCTCAAACCGTTGGGTTCGGAATGGTCCCTTACTTATGTCACTTGTGATGATATGATTTGTGCGATAAATCAACCAAGTCTACTCAATAATCATGCTCAAGGATACTTAGATCTAATCATGCTTTCATTCAAATAACTCCACGCAATGTAACACAATGAGCATATTGAGCTATTAAATCAACATGTATAAATCATTATCCTAACACATCATAAACTAATAATATGCATAAGGAACAACCTAAATATGCTTTAACAAATAAATAACAACTAAATTATACCATGCTTTAAATAAGAAACGAATAACCTAAAGACTATAACATGCTCAAATACAAATTTGGATGAGACGAGATATGTGTATCTTAAGTGGTACGTGGCATTGTATCCCGAGTGCAGACCATACTACCGTCCATTCGGAATCGGCTATGGAATTTATGTCCGGGTTTCCATCCGATATACCACAAAAGGGAACACATATCCCGCTCATCCAACAATCACAACATGCCTCAAACGACTCTCATGCAATTATATATCAAAATAAATAAACAAAAATAAAGAAGATAAGTAAAAATGGTGCCCTCAAGTCTAACCTCTTTTGTCGTCTAAGAAAGGGCGTTACACGTCCGTTGGAAGGGAGATTGATCCGATGCTTTTCTGATTTTTCTACTCAACGTCTTTCCTCGCTGCTTTGATGCTCGGGCTGCTGTTTCAAGTCCGTTTCGCTGCTGTTTCGCTGCTACGTTTCAGGTCACTGTTTTGGTGATTTAGTGGACTGTTTTGGGCGATTTGGAGGGCTTATGGGTTGCGGTTTCCTAAGGTATTCTAGGGGAACTCTATGCAGATTTTTAGGATGGTGTCTAGGTGATTTTAGGACTGTTTTGGGGGCTATGGATGCAACTAAAACTGACCAGAACAGAAGTGAACTGCGGCAGTTCACAGGTGCAGTGAGGGCGTTTTAGTGGCTACTTTGGGCGTTGAATTGGGGCTGTGAATGGGGGGTATTTTGTGCGACCTTGGGGCTGTATTTGAGGCTTATTTTAAGGTGTTTTAGGGCTGTGAATGGTGGCTGGAACTCGGCAATGGAGGGATGTGTTCAGGCTTGGGCGTGAGAGGGGATTGGTGAAGAAGAGGAGATGCGGCAATGGAGGTGTTGTTGGTTGGTGTTGTACGGCAATGGAGGCTTTAAGCAGGGCCTTGGGCGTGTGATGGAGGCTTCACAAAGTGCTTGGACGTGCTTGAGAGAGGGATATGTGCTAGGGTTGTGAATGAGGGTGAAGGTCTCTTTTTATAGGCAAAGAGAGAAGACTTTCCTTATTAGATTAGGAAAGAATCTCCTAATTGGTGTCTAACAAGGAATAGATCTCCTAATTGGGATTTGTGATTGGATTTGATTTGGTAAGGATTTGATTTGATTTCTTCTAATTACGAATGGATTTTATTTGATTTTAGTATGTGATAAATGTGCATTTGCCTATTTGGAAGGCATTTGGGCGTGAATCACTCTCCCTTGGGCATGGAATTGGTTTGACTTGGGTATTTGGGTTTGGTTTGGGTATGGTAGGTGGTCTATGGGGGTTTTGGGCCTAAGATGAGCTTTGAAACGGAAGTCCAACAAGCAACCGAAGCTAAACAACGAGGTTAAATCCAACGAAAATTCCATTTTCCAACTTTACCCTTCAAACGTCAGTTTCCCGCGACTTTCATGACTAAAGAGGTAGTTGCCTCCATACGAGACTCATCATTGGGCTAATGTGTAAAAATGCAATGCCTACAACAAGGCTCTTGATACCATTGTTGGGTTTCTACTATAGTCCCAAGATCAAATAAGCAATGAAAAGTATGAATACATCAAAGTTAAGTTGCGGAATACTCACTTTGATCGGCTTTTGCGATGCGAGGAACAACAAAATTTCTTGCTCCCTTGATGTAGCTCTCGGATTTCTCCTCTTTTGTGCTCCATTTGTGTTCTTCAAGCTCCAAGCTTTAAGATGAGATTCCATGGTCAAGGGTTTGTTTCCCTATCACCTTTGTAAGACTCCAAATGTGTGCTAGCACTAGGAAATTTTGCCACAAAATTTCCCCTTGGCCTTCTTCTTGCTCACGGCATTGAAGAAATTTTGGGAGAGAAGATTGGCCCTTGGCCGAAAGTGAAGGGAGAGGAGAGAAGTGTGATGAGTTGGTTTGTGTTTCTAAAACAATTACCAAAAAATTGATTTCCAAAATTTGGTATATGACTTTCAAAAAGTCAAACAAATTTTGGAGCCAAAATTGCAATTAATGCCATCAACAACTCACATCACTCAAAAGTGACTAGACATCACATCACTCAAAGTGACAAGACATCCATCACTTGAATGACTAAAGATGTGACGCTTGATGTGACTTATGGAGCCCACTTGATTATAAATGCGAGTGGTCCCGCAAATACTCCCGGGCACAGGTTCGCTAATTCCGAATTAACGAACTTTCCATTGCGACATAATTAAATCAAATTTAATTAAATAATTATGCCTAGCAAAATTACTATTCACGTCGCTAGCGAATTAATTCTAAATTAACTCGTTTGCCCGAATTAAAATCTAATTTTAATTCCGCGTCGAAATCTAATTTCGTATAATATATCAAATATATTATTTTATCGATTAATTCCAAATTAATCGTTCTCTCTTTTTAAACAATATTTTATCCAAGATAAAATATCTCCGTAATTAATCCCAGATTACTTTTCTCTCTCTAATAATAATCCCAAATTAATTATGTGCGAGTAATACGTCATCGGTGAATCTTCGGGAAGCGACCCATGAGATCCCCGATATGTTGGCAGTAAATCCGGTCGTCGGACTATCCGAACACGTACGTACCTAGTACTACGTTTTTACCAATTTACAAGACATGGTTGGCTTCTAGCAAAGCATCGTGCCTACCCAATTCTCCAGAAATATTCTTAAAGGAATATCTAATCTATATCAGGCGTAGTAGTATTGAGTATTGCGATCCAGTATCGGATGTCACGTGCTAGGCCTGGGGTTGGAATTGTGTCAGCCCCGTACGAAGCACATATCAGATCTCTGGTAACTAGTCTCTATAATCGGATAACTATGACCTTGTCATATTATCCCGATAGCTACAGCATATAAGAGCACCAGTTTCGTATCCTACGTGATCACCATCTCCGCTATGACTGGAGTGAAACTTCCATCTTGACATCACACCCAATACACTACGATTCTCAATATACCCAGAAGAGGCGTGAACAGAACCGGTTAAAGCCCTGGACGACCAAAACCAAAGTATATTGATTGTCGCAAGTATTAGCTGTGCAAGTCTCAAGTTAAGACCAAATACACCTACCCTGATTCGGACTCCCATAGACACACAATCATACTACCAATGGGATTCCGAGGGGTCTATCCAGAGCGAAGCTGTTTCCGTACCATCGGTAAACACAACCTCCTATTACACTTGCATGAGTATCCAATACCCAAATATATGAGAACTATGTCGTTATGCTCTCATAACACGCACAAGTGCAATACTAGTCTATTCCGCATTATCGATGTCCTATCTCGATAATACTCCGACTAGGGATTATTTAATGATTAACCTTCATTAATGATACTGTCTCATATCATCTCAATCCGGAACTAATCATAAGACCGTTTTATCATTTATATATCCCGGTAATCCAATTACAAATGATAAAAGAGCAATTTCCTTTTTCACATAGTTAATTTGTACAACAACACCATGTTCTGTACAAATAGTGATGCTATGGTCTTAATTGTCCAACAAAATTATGGACACGAAATTGGATTTTGTGACGGATATACCTGAAACTAGAGAGTCTCACTACTGAAATATACTCGTAGAGCACTAGGGTGACTTTTATGAGTAATGATGATTATTTATAAATCGTTTAAACGTTAAACGAAAAATACATGCAAACGGGCTGAACCGTCATTTCCTAATTAAAGTGTATTTGTATTTAATATAAGATATTATTAAATACACATTAATAAATTGTCAAATAAAGGTATTTGACATATGCCATTTATATATATGTATTTGAGATATTTAAAGTAAATATAATACATATATTTGAGATATTTGTATTTGATTAATTAATTAATTATCTAATTGTTAAATAATTAATATAATTAAAATATAAATATCTTATGAAATGATAAAGTTAGTAAAATGGTAAGTGTTTATTGTTGACTTTAAAGTAAAGGAAATGGTAGTCAAATTGGATTTGACTTCTTTGATATTTGTTTAAAGTGTTTTAAAATTGAAATATCATTTTCCTTTAATTTCAAGTGAATTTCGGCCAACACCCTAAATAAATATAACTGTTATATTTTTGAGTTGCTTTATTTGACTTTGAAAATCATTAAATGGTTTGATGATGATTAAAGCAAGTTTATAAAGTAAACTTTAAATGAAATAAAAAATATCAAGTTATTTGTATATACTACACCCAATTCGACCAAGGCTTATTTTGTGGAGTATATATTGTTTTGTTTCATTTTTTAGGGTTTAAAAAGTTCATACACACAAAAATAGAACACAAAAGTGGTTGAGAGAAAAGGTTTGGAGAAAAAAAAAATCTTGGAAATCTTAAAAATTTGTAAGTTTTCTTTCAATTCCTCCAACATGAAAAATGTTTCTAACATACTTAGCTTCAATTTGTGATTCTTTGATGTTATCTATACTCTTATAGTTTGTGTTTATATGGTTGTGAACTTGAATGAAAGATTGATGCATGTAAGTGAGCTTAAGCTTGTTTTAAAGCTTACTTTTGATTCTTTAAAAATCAAAGTTGCCATTCTAGAGTTAGTAAGCCACTACTTGGTGACCTAGAATTGTTCTAGAGTTATTTCAAAGTGGTGAGGCTTGATTGTTGAAGTATTGAATGGATTAAAGTGTTGGATTTTGTGAATTTGGTGAAATTGGACAATTTGATTAAATTGAAAAATTAGGGTTCATAACCCACTCCAAATTTGGGGCTTTTCATATATGTGATGTATTATGGTATGAATATGAGGCATGTAAATTTTTGGGTTGATTGGATTTGATCTTGGCATGTTTTGAACAAAAGAGACAAAAATGCAATTACTTGAAAATTTGGGGTGCTCACGACAATTACTCAAAAATTGGAGATTTGTGTGAAATATGATTTTGATTCATTAGATGTGTTGAAAAACATTTTAGAAATGATTTAGAATCATCCAAAATTGTATCTGACACTTTTGGACTAAAATGATTAATTTATAAAGTTTTGGGGCAATTCGGTAATTACCAAGAAATTTGATCTCTTGTGTAATTTTTCAGAATTTTATAATTGGATAATTAAATAAATAAGTTTAGTTAATTGATCTGAGAAAAATTTGAAATCGGAAAATTTTGATTTTCCACGTTTTCGCTGCGTTACCGATATTCCCCCTTAAAACCCCAACAAAATGGTATCAGAGCGAGTCTGATTCTAGCCACCCTAATATGATTATGCCTTTTAAATTTAATGTTTAATTTATTCTTTATTCGTTGCATGCAATGTATTTATTTAATTTGATTAAATAAATGAAAAGAATCTTCTGCGGAAAATCCCTAAATAATAAGGTTTTATGTAATTCTTGTATTTGATTCATATTACATGGTCTGTCTTGTCAATACGGTTTATGAATATTTTTCTGTGACTTCATCTGAGACCGTGCCTCTGCTGTGAGGGTGTATCCGATAGAGATTTATTTATACCGGATGTATATCAGATACTATAAATTCAAGCAAAAGCGGAATCCTGAACGTGCCCTAACTGTCAGGGTTACGCAAGTAGCTTGAGTTTATCATTGGCGAGTTTAACCTTGGTACGTCTCCTTGTGGGCCTGCCTTAGCAGTCACAACGAGAAACGACCAGGACCAGAAACCCAGGAGTCACTAGTGAGTGATTGACAAATGAGTTGTCTACTTGATGAATATACGTAAGCGAGACCGTGCCTCTGCTGTGAGCTGAAATATATTCATGGGAACCTCTTCCCATTATAGAATTCGATTTAATTATTGAATTCTCGTTTTTCTGTTGGGGATTACAGTATTACGTAAAATAGTGGGAGGCACTGCTAAGTTTAAAATATTCCATAACTTAGGCGGTGTGTATTATTATGGAAATTGCCGCTTGTTTGTTTCCTTATTCTATTGTTTATATAGAATTAAACTTTTATTTACTGCACATATATTTTGATATATTTTGGTCTAAACCATCGGGAACTGTTGTTCCGATTTTCTTGAAAAATCAAGATGGTTAGTGATTTAGTTTCTATATCATGATAGATAATCTAGATAGATATCCTTGTAGGACATAGAAATCAGCGACGCTATTCCAGGCTCGCGGCCTGGTCTGGAGTACGGAGTAGCCCACGGGGAACTAAACCGGAGAAATAACATGGAGTCGCCACCCGGTGTGAATCGGGAAAATGATTTAAGGCCTCACTCACCCCTCGCAAGGGAAGTCCTCAAACCGTTGGGTTCGGAATGATCCCTTACTTATGCCACTTGTAATGAAAGGATTTGTGTTATAATATAACTGAGTCTACGCAAGGACAACCCACATCTAAGTTCGCATATAACGTATGTCTAAGTATGCATGCATACAAGTAAGTCGAAATAACGGTAAAACACATAATTTCATGAACATATTAAATAAATAAATGCGGAAGATAAATAAACAATAATGGTAAAATCATAAATATTAAAAGATCTAACTAAGCATATAATGGGGAAATAAAAAACTAAGGAAACAAACATGCATAAAACATGATGAAGGGACCTGTCCAGTGCGTGCTCGTTCGTGTGGCATTCGTAAACGCGTTCGAACGGTAAACAGAATGCACACGTTCGAGTAGCGTTTGATAACGCATTCGAATGGTAAACAGAATGTATGCGTTCGAGTAGCGTTTGATAACGCGTTCGAAAGAGACGAGGCATGATGCATACGTTCATGTAGCGTTTGATAACGCGTTCGTACAGAATCACAAAAAAACGATACCTCTAGTCACATAAACACCTAAATCATGCATAAAATCACATAACACCTAAATCATGTATAAAAAGAACATACTAAACAACTAAATAATGCATAAGGAAAATAACATACTAAACGATTAAATCAAGAATAAACATGAGATTGGATGAAAAGAATTATGTGTGTCTCTCAAGCGGTACATGGCATTGTATCCCGAGTATAGACCGCACTACCGTCCATTCGGATTCAGCTATGGAATTTACGTATGGGTTTCCATCCGATATACCGCAAGAGAGAACACATATTCCACTCATCCGGAAGTCATATTATACACCAATCCACAATACTCATGCAAAATAAAGTAAGAAAATAAATAAAAATAAATGAGAATAAATAAAAAGCGTGCCCTCAGGTCTAACCTCTTAAGTCGTCTCTTGAAAGTGCGCTACGCGGTTGTCGGAAGGGTTGATGCCCTGTAATTCCTCTGGTTCACTGGTTCAACGATTTCCTTCGTTGTTTCGCTGTTTGGGCTGTTATTTTACTTCGTTTTGCGACTGTCTCTGGTCACGGTTTTGGCTTACTGTTTTGCGGTAATTATGGGCTGTTTTTAGTGCAATTTTTGGTGGTCAGGGGCTGTGTTTTCAGTGCAATTTTCGGTGATCTTAAGGGTGCTGTGTGGACTATTTCAGGGGGTAATTCACGTTTAGGAAGGGCAGTTCATGGGGTGTTTCACGGTTGTTTGAGGGCTATTTCACGGCAGTTTGTGGCGTTGAATGGGGCTGGTCGGGGTTGTGGTTTTGTGGCGTGAGGAGGGTGTTTGAAGGGATTTTTTGCGTGAGTGAATTGGAGGCTTGCTGTTCGGCTATGTGTTGATGCGTGAATTGAGTGGTGTCAGTTGGGTTTGGCTAGGTGTTGATGCGTGAGGTGTAGGGCGTCAGTTGGGTTTGTCTATATGTTGAAGGCAATGTGTGTGGCGTCAGTTGGGTTTGTTACGTGAGTGGAAGGTGATGTGTCTTGGAGAGTTGGTCGGCAATGAGATATGGTTTTCTTTTTTTGTGTTTTCGTGAGAATGAGCGAGGGGTTTCAAGGTTGGGTTTAGGCTTCTTTTTATAGGCAAAGGTTGGGGTTTACCTTGTGTGAATAGGGAAAGGATTTTGTAATTATGGGAAATATCTTTTAATTAGTATGTGATAAAGAAAAGATCTCTTTAATTAGGGATATGATTTGATTTTATTTGATTTGATCTTTTTTAATTAGGGAAGGTAATTTAATTGAATTAGGAAAGCATTTGATGAGATTTGATTTGTATTTTTTAATTGGGGAAGGTGATTTGTTTTGATTTTAGCATGTGTTTAATGTGTGATTTTGTTTATTTTGGAAGGTGATGCGCGTGGGTTGGTCTCCTTTGGGCGTGAGTTTGGTCCATTTTGGTGGGCTTGGTGTGTGGTTTGGTGATGTGTGGGCTTGGTGTGTGACTTGCGAGGGTTTGGGCTAAGGGTGTGTTTTAAAACAAAGGTCCAACAAGCGAACCCGAAGCTAAACAAGCGAATTAAATCCAACAAGATGTCAATGTCTGACTCTTCCCTTCCGATGTCCATTTCCCGCGACTTCCACAATTTAAAGAGGTAGTGTTTCCATATGAGACTCATCATAGAGACTTATATGCAAAAATGCAGTACCTACAGTCGCCCCACTTTGATGGGACTTCTGTAGTGTGTGACAATGAAAATTCTATCAAAGTTATGTAATGCATTTTTACTTACCTGGCTCGCCAGCTGCTGCTTGACTCGCCTGTTGCTTCGAACTGAGTTGATTTGGTGGTGAGGTGCTGCGACCCCTGAGGTTCATCCCTACAAGATGTTGCGATCTCTAGAAATCACTACCGAACTAAGCTGATGAGAGGTGGTCCATCCTCGAACCAAGTTGATAAAGTGAGCCTTGACCCTGTGATTCATTCCCAAAACCTTCTGGTGAAGTGGGCCTCGACCCTAAGATTCATTCTCGAAACTCTGATAATATGGGCCTCGACCCTGAGATTCATTCCCAGATTCATTCCAAAACTCTAACGATGTGGGCCTCGACCCAGGGATTCATTCAAAAATTCTTACGATGTTGTCCTCAACCTTGGGATTCATTCCCGAATTCATTCCAAAATTCTGATGATGTGGGCCTCGACCCTGGGATTCATTCCAAAATTCTGACGATGCGGGCCTCGACCCTGGGATTCATTCCTAGATTCATTCCAAAATTTTGACGATGTGGTCCTCGACCTTGGGATTCATTCCCGGATTCATTCCAAAAATCTGATGATGTGGGCCTCTACCTTGGGATTCATTCCAAAATTCTGACGATGCGGTCCTCAACCTTGGGATTCATTCCCGGATTCATTCCAAAACTCTGATGATGTGGGCCTCGACCCTGGGATTCATTCCAAAATTCTGATGATGTGGTCCTCGACCTTGGGATTCATTCCCGGATTCATTCCAAAACTCTGATGAGGTGGTCCTCGACCCTGGGATTCATTCCAAAATTCTGACGATACAGGCCTCGACCCTGGGATTCATTCCAAAACTCTGATGAGGTGGGCCTCGACCCTGGGATTCATTCCAAAATTCTGACGATGTGGGCCTCGACCCTCAAACTGATACTGATATTGGCCTTGCCCCCTGACTGATACTTATGTGGTGTTGCATATCAACATGTTGTATTGCCTCTCACGAGATAGTCCTGATAGCTAAACATATTTTGGTCATCAACTGATGCTTCGCGTCGAAACCAAAGAACCTTCAAAAGTACTTAATTTACTCAAATCTGATCGTCTGAATGAGTGATCTGAACTAGACTCCTAGTGTGTGTGTGTGCCAAGGCTCTTGCGCAGCTTAATCCTTAAGTAAGCCAACTCGATGATTTTTTCTCGGAGAATCGGATCGGTGGGTCTAACCAACTAGATGTCTTAATCATACTCTATGATTTCTTCTTCGTACTCAACAGGATATGGTTTTCTTCTTTTTTTTTTCTTTCGTCTCTTTCTTTCCTTTTGTACTTTTTTTTTCTTTTTTTTTTCTTCTCTTTTTTTTTCGACACACCTACCCTTTAAGGTAGCATTTCTCCTCATGGTGGTCCTAATACTCGCCCATGGGTAGCTTCACGCTTATCGGTTATAGACGGTCTATTTTTTCTTTTCTTTTTATTGCAGAGACTTTTTCTTTGTTTCCAACCATATCATATATCATAGCATAAGTAAACCAGGATGGACATTCAGGCAAACGGTCATTCACTGATATACCATCTCTTCAACTAGTCATCTCACCGATCACTCAGGCTTCTACTGCTAAAATCCTGTAATCAAGTGCTTGTGAGTCCAGCCGAGATCAACCACTCAGAATACCGGATGAGAGCACATCTCGCACATATCGTTTCTAAGGTTTCTCCCTACAGCAAACAATATCATCACCGGACATATGCTTAACCATCAAAGACTTATCTCTTTTTTTTTTCACTCACTCACTCCACGAAATTCTTCCTTTCAACCGCTGATAATGTGGGCTTCGCCCCCTGGGATTCTTTCTGAAACTAATATTGATATGGGCCTCGACCCTGAGATTCCTTCCCAAAACTAACACTGGTATGGGCCTCAACCCTGGGATTCCTACCCAAAACTGATACTATACTGTTGCTACTTCTGATTGGCTTGCCTTTGCCGCTTTCTCTGTCTCTCCTGTGAATACAAAACAAAACAACCACAAAAAGAGAATGCAAATATGTTACGTGTATGCATGCATGCATGAATGAGTTTCCAATCCCGTTGGGTTAGATCTTCCGCCAATTCCCTTGGTGACTGCTCGGTCTTCTCTTCCTCAGGAAAAATATCGCTTCATTCTATCCACGTTGGTTGGCTCAGTGAGCTCGTTCCCTTCTAAATCTGACAGTTTAACCGCATTGTTTCCCAATTTCTGAATGACTATCCTGTCTTTTCTGCTTGCTTCTTCCGAGGATTCCCCGTGTTCTAAACATCGCTGAGTATCATAGTACCAGGGTTGAATGCTTTTGTCAAATATACTAATGTTGCAGGTTGAAAGGAATAGACTCAGGCAAGTAAGCGAAATGAACGTCTTTATTATCATTAAGAAAAGGTTCGAACAAGTAGACAAAATCAATGTCTTTATTAAAAATGCAAGATCAAATAAACTAGGAGGAACATCTTCATCATTCGCAGCGTTGCCTTCTTCCTCGACCTATGGTTCTCCACTGCTGTCACCCCTATCCCTATGAAGAAACTGAGTGGTTGAGAGTTTGAAGGACAAAGCTTTCGGGCAAGCCAGAGTTGATCATATAGGTGGGTGGTGAAACAGAGTGGTAGTTAGGTAGAGTATTTTTGTGTGTGTTGGGTTGTTTTTTTTCTGTGTCGGGTATTTTATAGGTGTCAATGAGGTCTTGGATCTCATGCCTAAGGCGGGGGCAGTTGTCAGTTTCGTGACCCTTTGGCTGATGGAAGTAACAGTATAAGTTCAAGTCAAGGTAGTGTGGCACAGGTTTGGAAGTGGTATAGGTTCTAAGGGTTTCAGGAGTCCTTGCATCTTCAGCTTTTCAAACACCTTCGATAGAGGCTTACCAAGGTTGGAGAATCGCCTATTTCTGATGGCAGTGACCTCGGTAATAGCGGGCTTGGTTTCAGAAGGCCCCCCAAAAGTCCTTCTATTCTGGCCATAAAAAATTCTGTTCTCAGCTTATTCCTCCTCAATATCCATGACAGTCTCCCTCAACTGTCGAAAATCGCCAATCATGGAGGTCATCCTCCTCATCTTGCCATAAATAGAGGGCTTGGTGCCCTTGATAATCATCTTTATCTGGTCTTTCTCTGAAGGCCGAGTCTGCATCTTCAAAAGCTGGCTCCTCCAGCGATCTACATATTCCTTGAAGCTCTCATTCGGCTTCTGCTTGGTATTCTCCAAGTCACGGAGTGACAAGTCAATCTCCAAATCCGGGACATACTGTTTCAGAAATGCGTCCGCTAATGCCCTCCAATCATCTTTGACCTTTCTCTCTAGGCCATGATACCATACTACGGGTGCCCCCTCAAGTGACATCCCAAACATCTTCTGAACCTGACGCTTCGACAGGCCCACTGAACTCATCCCTGAAACATACTGTCAGAGATGGAGCCTCGGATCCCCGTTCCCGTTGAACTTGGCTATGTCAGGCATCTTGAATTGGGCTGGCAGCTGTTCCTTAAAAGTCATTGCCTCATAATCTAGCAAGTCTTCATGTTTACCCCTCATCTGGCGAGTAACCGATTCTACCTGATCCCGGAGCTTCTGCAATTCGGCCTGGGACCCAACTATCCTTCCCGCGGAATATTTCGTCACGTCGTCATCAAAAATAGGGATATCATCCCCCCAACCTATTCGGAGACTCCTCACGCCTCATTTTCTCATAATTTCCCCCAGCACGGGGCACAGCCATATTTGCCATAGCAGTAGTCAAGGCTTGCAACTGCTCAGTAATCTTGGTGAGACCGGTCTCCAGCTGATCCATACAGGATACCTCGTTCTCTAATTCACTCATATTCGCTAACGGCCTTTTGACGAGTCTTCCATCTTCCCTAACCCAACGGATATCTATGGTGGCTTTTAAGACACAAAGGGTTAACATGATGCGTGTATGCATGAGATGTATGAGATACGTACGATGTATGAGATATATAAGTCGGCCCATTATCATTTTAAAGCATTCAATCATACTATTTCGCGGTGCAAACTTGTCCCAGTTGAAAAGGCCCAACAGGTTTACACCTTTGCGATAACATGGCTAAACAACTTCAAATAATAAGAGGCTGAAAAATAAAGTGGCCCATCGGCATTTTAGAAGCTTTTGGCCCAATTGCCATAAAGCACGGACTCGTCCCGGTTTAAATGGCCCAACAAGCCCATACCTTATGACAAAAGGTCCAACTGAATCCGAATAATGGTGGTCCTAAACACAAGCATAAAGAGATAATTTCTATTAATTATACAACTACGGTTCTCATGTGGGCTCATGGGAGTGTAGACAAAGGCTCTCGCCAGAGAAGGTTTGCCCACAACTAGGACTCCCCACTCAAGGGTTTGAGCGACCAAATGAGCGCACCTTTTTATACCTTACGGTACGTGCCAACGAGTTACGATACTGTAGGCATTGCATTTTTGCATACCGGCCCGATGATGAGCCTCGAATGGAGGCACTACCTTTTAAGTCATGGAAGTCGCGGAAAACGGTCGTCGAAAAGGGAAAGTCAAGAGTTGACACATTTTGGTTTTGATTCGCTAAGTTCGCTCGGAGTTCGCTTATTGAATCTTCGTTTCGTTGTATATCTTTGGCCCGAAATCACCGTAAACCACCCTAAGCCCACCTAAACACCTAAACCCACATCCAAAGCCCATGAAACCAAAATAAATCAAACACTAAGCCCACCATCCATTAGGCCCACGCCCAGGACACTAAAATTACCCCTCTTTACACTATTCAAACATGATTTACCCATCTACCAAACTTACTTTAACCATTCCACCCCACTTTGACAAAATAATAAACAAATAACAAACACATAATTCAAACCCACACCTCACTCATTCAAACCCATACCTTACCTATACCTCACTCATTCAAACCCATACCTCACTCATTCAAACCCATACCTCACCCATACCTCACTCATTCAAACCCACACCTCACTCATTCAAACTCACACCTTACCTATACCTCACTCATTCAAACCCATACCTCACCCATACCTCACTCATTCAAACCCACACTCCACTCATTCTCACCCATACCTCACTCATTCAAACCCACACCTCACTCATTTAAACCCATACCTCACTCATTCACACACACACCTCCACTATTCCATTTGCCTATAAAAACCATCATTTTCCACCTTGGAACCCCTAGCACACATTAAGAGCACATACCTAGAAACATCAAGCAAAAGACTCAGCATTTGGAGAACACAAGCAGCCCTTACTCTCTCTATACACTCACGCCCAAGACCTCTCCTCACTGCCTTCATTTCACGCCTAAGTCACTGCCCAACCAGCCCTCATCTTCACGATATTTTTCTCTCCAAAATTCAAGCAACTCACTGCCATCCATTGCCTCCATTCCCCTCTGAGATTCACGCATAAACTAACTCCATTTTACCCCCTACACCTCACGCCAAACCAGCAGCAAAACAACCCATTCCAGCAGCTCAAACACGCCAAAAACCCCCTGTAGATCATGCCAGCCACTGCTCCATTTAGCCCCTGGAAATTACATCCAACGCACCCAACTCAGCCCCTATATTCTTCATCACTCTCGGCAGCCCCTGTAACCATTAAACCTTCACGCTTCAACCCAGCCGCTTAGCCGCCCTTCAACTCACATGTAAGCCCTTCAACTCACGCATACGCCACTGCCTTCACCACCTCATGAACACAACCCACAACGACTTTTGAACTCCATCAGCCCTCACACTTACCGTAAAAACCTTGACTCACTTTGCCACATAAAAGCCCTTTGAAATTCATCATCTTCACGCACAACTGCCCACACCCCTAGCTTCATCAACAAAATCAGCCACTACAGCCCTTCTCGGCTCCTGGACGTGAGACCCCCTCGGCTTTCTCTATCTTCTCCACAAAATCATAAACCCCTCATCCCTCTCTAATCTATTGAGTCACTTATCCTCACTCACAAACTGCACGATATCAACACACGCACCAGCAGCTAACCTCTTCATTCTTTCATCACGCCTAACCCTAACACACTCACGTACTCGTCCCTCACCATGCATGAATAAAGGAAAGCCCTCCTTCACGCCCACTGCCTCACGCACAAACTCACACTCAAAGCCCCCCTCCATGCATCATCTTGACAAATGTAAACCCTAACAGCCCTTTGATCTCTCGGCAAGATACCCTCTCTCTCACTAAACACATCTCACGCACATGAACCTTGGCCTAGCAACTCTCGGCAAAGCCTTTAGTAGCCACTCACTCACCTTACACACAGCAGCCCCCCTCATCCTCGGCAACCCTAAGTAACCCTTCACAGAACCCCTTTCATCACACCAAATAATCCACACGAAGCAGCCCCATCACGCCACAACCTCACGCTCGCAAACTGCCATCAACACAGCCCTTACACTGCCTTCTCATTAAACGCACGCCCTTGGCTCACCAGCACACACAGCAGCCTTCAACTTCAACGCACGAGACCAGCTGAGACACCTACCCTAAAAACTAGAAACCCCACTAGCCCTCAGATTAACAGCCCCAACTCTCGACAATACTGCCCTTCATCAACACCTTCATGTCCCTCTTTGATGCAGTGAACTGCATGTTAAACACGAACAACCACCAGCAAGCTAAGTCACTCACGGTAGCCTTCCCCTCTCAACCAGCCCACAAGACCCTCATCAGCCGAGAACAACAAAGCAACAACGTGTAGACCTCGCCCCCATGCGCATGTTCCCCCTGAAACCAGCCCCATGCATACGTAAGACTAGCCCAAAATAACCCTAAAACAATACTGAAACTTTGCCCAAAACAGTGAACAATTAGAGAAAACGACGAGCAGAAACAGCGAGTGAATCAGAGAAAACCGCGAGTAAAAACGGACAAAACAGTAGAAACAGCAGACCCGTGAAAACATCGGAAATAGCAGACCAGTGAAAACAGTCAACCTGTGAAAACAGTGAACCTGTGAAAACAGTAGAAACAACGGACCAGTGAAAACAGTCGAAACGACATCCCTTCCGGCATCGTGGAACGCACTCCCGGAAAGCGACTTAAAAGGTAAGACCTGAGGGCACCCTTTTATTTATTATCCTTTATTTTTAGTTATTTTATTATTTTATTTCGCATGAGTATTGTGAATTAGTGTGTGATGTGATTTCGGGTGAATGAAATATGTTTTCTTTTTGTGGTATATTGGATGGAAACCCGGACATAAATTCCATAGCCGAATCCGAATGGACGGTAATATCGTTTGCACTCGGGATACAATGCCCCGTACCACTTGAAAGATTCATATGTTTCATTCCACTCAAACTTGTATGTGAGCATGATTAGGCTATTAGAATGTTATTTTTATTTTGGGCATGACTTTAGTTATTTACCTTTTGTATTAGGAATTTAAATTAAGGCATGTTTAGATTACTATGTATGTAGCATGTTTGATGTGTGATGTCGGGTGTTTGCCGTTATGAAAAGTTTATTGTTGAAGCATGCAAACCTAGAATTTAGACTACTTTGACCAACATGTATGTTGAGTAGACTTGGTTAATATTGCACAAATCCATTCATTACAAACGACATAAGTAAGGGACCATTCCGAACCCAACGGTTTAAGGTCTTCCCTTGCGAGGGGTGAGTGCGGCCTTAAATCTTTGTCCCGGTTC
This sequence comes from Zanthoxylum bungeanum, assembly GCA_019454045.1. Taxonomy (NCBI): domain Eukaryota; kingdom Viridiplantae; phylum Streptophyta; class Magnoliopsida; order Sapindales; family Rutaceae; genus Zanthoxylum; species Zanthoxylum bungeanum. Next base: position 194,177 of record SKCR01024820.1, read on the forward strand.
ACACCAGGTGGCGACTCCATTTTATGTCTCCGGTTTAGTCCCCCGCGGCTACTCCGTACTCCCGACTGGGCCGCGAGCCCGGAACAGCATGCGTCGTCCAGTTTCTGTTGTCTACAGATACGTGACTAACTGTCAAATGGATTTCCTATTGTAGATTCCCCAGGGAGAGGGTGGAGCGAACTCTCTTAAATACCCAAGCCTCTTAGGCTCTTATCGCCTTGGTGACAGGAATAAACAACAGGTCCTCTAAATTAGTCTGTCACAGTAAGCTACGGGTAGTGATTATCTAGGTGCCTTCATGGCTTTTCCTTATAGAAAGGTAGTGAATGAAGGAAGACACCAAACCAACACCTAGCCTTACTAATGCCTTTGATTAAACTCTTCAACCCACCATAGACGTGGTTAACTAAAGCACAAATCACAAATATTATAAGACATTATTTCGGGGCCGATTCTCTATCCCCAATGGAGTCGCTAGACTGTAGGACATAAAAATCGGTGATGCTGTTCTAGGGTCGCGGCCTGGTCGGGAGTACGAAGTAGCCCACGGGGGAACTAAACCGAAGAAATAACATGGAGTCGCCATCCGGTGTGAATCGGGAAAATGATTTAAGGCCGCACTCACCCCTTGCAAGGGAAGACCTCAAACCGTTGGGTTCGGAATGGTCTCTTACTTATGCCACTTGTAATGAAAGGATTTGTGTTATAATATAACTGAGTCTACGCAAGGACAACCCACATCTAAGTTCTCATATAACCTATGTCTAAGTTTGCATGCATACAAGTAAGTCGAAATAACGATAAACACATAATTTCATGAACATATTAAATAAATAAATGTGGAAAGATAAATAAACAATAACGATAAAAGCATAAATATTAAAAGAGCTAACTAAGCATATAATGGGGAAAGAAATAACTAAGGAAACAAACATGCATAAAACATGATGAAAGGACATGTCCAGTGCGTGCGCATTCGTATAGCGTTTGTAAACGCGTTCGAACGGTAAACATAATACACGCGTTTGAGTAGCATTTGATAACGCGTTTGAACGGTAAACAGAATGTATGCGTCCAAGTAGCGTTTGATAACGCGTTCAAACGAGACGAGGCAGGATGCATACGTTCGTGTAGCGTTTGATAACGCGTTCGAACAAAATCACAAAAAAAACGATACCTCTAATCACATAAACACCTAAATCATGCATAAAATAACATAAACACCTAAATCATGTATAAAAAAACATACTAAACAACTAAATCATGCATAAGGAAAATAACATACTAAACGATTAAATCAAGAATAAACATGAGATTGGATGAAATAAAATATGTGTGTCTCTCAAGCGGTACATGTCATTGTATCCCGAGTACAGACCGCACTACCGTCCATTCGGATTCGGCTACGGAATTTACGTCTGGGTTTCCATTCGATATACCGCAAGAGAGAACACATATTCCATTCATCCGGAAGTCATATCATACACCAATCCACAATACTCATGCGAAATAAAGTAAGAAAATAAATAAAAATAAAGGAGAATAAATAAAAAGGGTGCCCTCAGGTCTAACCTCTTCAGTCGTCTCTCGGAAGTGCGCTACGCGGTTTTTGGAAGGGTTGATGCCCCGCAAGTCCTCTGATTAACTGGTTCAACATTTTCCTTCGTTGTTTCGCTGTTTGGGCTGCTATTTTGCTCCGTTTTGTGACTGTCTCTGGTCACAGTTTTGGCTTACTATTTTGCGGTAATTAGGGGCTGTTTTCAGTGCAATTTTCGGTGGTCATGGGCTGTGTTTTCAGTGCAGTTTTTGGTGATCTTAAGGGTGCTGTGTGGACTATTTCAGGGGGTAATTCATGGTTTAGGAAGGGCAGTTCAGGGGGTGTTTCACGGTTTTTTTAGGGCTATTTCACGGCAGTTTGTGGCGTTGAATGGGGCTGGTCGGGGCTGTGGTTTTGTGGCGTGAGGAGGTTCTTGAAGGGCTTTTTTGCGTGAGTGAATTGGAGGCTTGCTGGTCGGCTATGTGTTGATGCGTGAATTGAGTGGCGTCTGTTGGGTTTGGCTTGGTGTTGATGCGTGAGGTGTAGGGCGTCAGTTGGCTTTGTCTATATGTTGAAGGCAATATGTGTGGCGTCAGTTGTGTTTGTTACGTGAGTGGAAGGTGATGTGTCTTGGAGAGTTGGTCGGCAATGAGATAGGGTTTTCTTTTTTTTTTTTTTTATGTTTTCGTGAGAATGAGCTAGGGATTTCAAGGTTGGGTTTAGGCTTCTTTTTATAGGCAAAGGTTGGGGTTTACCTTGTGTGAATATGGAAAGGATTTTGTAATTATGGGAAATATCTTTTAATTAGTATGTTATAAGGAAAAGATCTCTTTAATTAGGGATATGATTTGATTTTATTTGATTTGATCTTTTTTAATTAGGGAAGGTAATTTAATTGAATTAGGAAAGCATTTGATGAGATTTGATTTGTATTTTTTAATTGGGGAAGGTGATTTGTCTTGATTTTAGCATGTGTTTAATGTGTGATTTTGTTTATTTTTGGAAGGTGATGGGCGTGGGTTGGTCTCATTTGGGTGTGAGTTTAGTCCATTTTGGTGGGCTTGGTGTGTGGTTTGGTGATGTATGGGCTTGGTGTGTGACTTGCGGGGGTTTGGGCTAAGGGTGTGTTTTAAAACAGAGGTCAAACAAGAGAACCCGAAGCTAAACAAGCGAATTAAATCCAACAAGATGTCAATGTCTGAATCTTCCCTTCCGACGTCCGTTTCCCGTGACTTCCACAATTTAAAGATGTAGTGTCTCCATGTGAGACTCATCATAGAGACTTATATGCAAAACTGCAGTGCCTACAATCCCTTTTAAGATATAATACTTTAGAGAGAATAGTTTCTTATGTAGTAAGAATTGACATGAATTAGTTCGTGTCTCGAGATTCTTGAATGGCATTAAGAAAGCCCCATTAGGTATTTGTTTATCCAGTAATGACGTTTCTTAGCTTTAATGACCTTTAGGGGCAATGTGTCTGATACAATTTGCTAATCAGCTATTTGCAATTGTTGTGAATAGTTGAATGCAAATAGTAAAGCTAAAGAAAGGAGATGCGTATAGTTGTGTATAGAAAATATCGATTTTCACAATACTCCAACTATAGGTATTGGATACTAGATCTCCCGTCTAGTTATTTAAAATATTAGTTAACGATTATTTTGATATTTGATATCGGAACTTGCGACTATTGGATAGTTACTTGTTCTTTATAAACAATTGTTATATATTTTAAATATACTAGTAGTGTCATTGACGTAAAGATAAATATTAAGAAAAATTATTCGGTAAAAGTAAATAATTTAGAACGATGTTTTATGAGTTTAATCACTTAAGCATTAGATGCTTATTCCGTATGGTAAATGATGGTTTGATACGAGATCACACCACACATCCTTATCCATTTAATGAATATTGTATTCAGGAAGGTGATTAAGATCTCGTTTAACCAATGATTGTCATTGGACCACCAGATTTATTTAACTGATACATAAGATATATGTAGTTTAATGAATTGTAATTGCTTAAGGTAGTTTTCTTTACTTCGTAACTTAGTTTATGAATTGTCATAACTTAGTTACGTTTTTCTGAAGGAACACATATTGAACGTCTTGAAAGTATCAAGAACTTTCAATCTGTTCTGATGAAAAGCAGATTGAGCATTTTTTACTGGCTCAAAGATATTCAGTCTGAAGTTTTTTGAGAACTCTATCCTTAAAATTCATTACATGTCTTTGAATTGTTCAAAGATCTTTGATACGATCAAACATATGAATTTAAAGCAATTAGTTCTAAGGTTATTGAGTGAATATAATTCATATTCAATATTATTCTTCCACGATTCCATCTTGATGGAATTGAGTAGTGGGGGCAGTCGAATCTTATATGATTTGATTCGTTTGATATTGAATGTTACCGAATTAGTTTCAATACTCTTGGGGATATGCTCCAGTAACACTAGTTCATCCTTTTAATTTAGGTTCTGTTAATTTCTACAATTACATATATGATATGTATAGGTAGAAAATCTGAATCTTGAAAAGTTTGAGATTTGAATCTTTCTTTTATATAATAGTTATATAATGGAAATTACTTACACCTCGGAGGTATAAGTAAAAGTTTATCATTTATTCTGTTTAATAGAATATTGTATTCTATTTGATAGAATATCTTTCCTACAATCCTAAGTAATAAAATCATTTTATTACTTGGTGTGTAACATCGGATGTTAACTATTGTAGAAAAGACTTGACTTATTGAAGTCAAATGTGAGAATGATAAATTATAAATGGAACTACGTAATTAATAAGATGAAACAACCCTTATACATCTTCTATATAAGTCTAATAGGATATCAGAATCATTTAAGAGTATTTGATACTTAATGGTTCTGTTGTTTTCTTACCGAAGAAAATTATCCTATAACTTATAATGGAAGTGATATTTTATATCGATCCTGGAAGTTCACCATTGAACCATAGATCTAAGATTGTTCATAGCTTACTACGATCAAGTTTTGAACTTGATTAAGCTTTCATTATGAATTAGTTCATGATATGTGATAATTGTTTGCGCAACAAAAGCAGTGTGAGCTTATTAAAGGTTTGACCTTTACAGTATGACAGTGAGAAAAGTTATACTCAGCAATTTATTGTAGATTCTGAGAAAACTTATCTATAGTCACGCTAATTGAACAATTAAATATATATTGGTTAATGTTGATATTAAACTGTACATTTTAGCTAAAGAATGCAAAGTGGCGTTTTTGAATGACTTATTCAGATAAGAGATCAGTTGTGATTTCTTTGTTTGAATAGTTCATTCTGGAATGGCCCTAGAGTTTGTGTTCTACTGAGATCGCAGTTTAGTGTGCTAGCTTATAGAGCCTATTGTAGACTCACATAAGTCTTCCGGAAATCCGTGTTCTCTATTTTTGATATCATTCAGATTGTATGATCTTGTCAAAGTATAGAGAGTACATTTGTGATTAAAGGGTTAGTGGGAGCATACAAATTACTCTTTATAAATCGTTTAAACTTATAATGATGATTATTTATAAATCGTTTAAACGTTAAACGAAAAATACATGCAAACGGGCCGAACCGTCATTTCATAATTAATGTGTATTTGTATTTTATATAAGATATTATTAAATACACATTAATAAATTATCAAATAAAGGTATCTGACATATGTAATTTATATATATGTATTTGAGATATTTAAAGTAAATATAATACATATATTTGAGATTTTTATATTTGATTAATTAATTAATTATTTAATTGTTAAATAATTAATATAATTAAAATATAAATATCTTATGAAATGATAAAGTTAGTAAATGATTGTAAGTGTTTATTGTTGACTTTAAAGTAAAGGAAATGGTAGTCAAATTGGATTTGACTTCTTTGATATTTGTTTAAAGTGTTTTAAAATTGAAATATCATTTTCCTTTAATTTCAAGTGAATTTCGGCCAACACCCTAAATAAATATAATTGTTATGTTTTTGAGTTGCTTTATTTGACTTTAAGAAAATCATTAAATGGTTTGATGATGATTAAAGCAAGTTTATAAAGTAAACATTAAATGAAATAAAAAATATCAAGATATATGTATATACTACACCAATTTCGGCCAAGGCTTATTTTGTGGAGTATATATTGTTTTGTTTCATTTTTTTAGGGTTTAACAAGTTCATATACACAAAAATAGAACACAAAAGTGGTTGAGAGAAAAGGTTTGGAGAAAAAAAAAGAAAATCTTGGAAATCTTAAGCATTTGTAAGTTTTCTTTCAACATACTTAGCTTCAATTTGTGATGCTTTGATGTTATCTCTACTCTTATAGTTTGTGTTTATATGGTTGTGAACTTGAATGAAAGATTGATGCATGTAAGTGAGCTTAAGCTTGTTTTAAAGCTTACTTTTGATTCTTTAAAAATCAAAGTTGCCATTCTAGAGTTAGTAAGCCACTCCTTGGTGACCTAGAATTTTTCTAGAGTTATTTCAAAGTGGTAAGGCTTGATTGGTGAAGTATTGAATGGATTAAAGTGTTGGATTTTGTGGATTTTGTGAATTTTGTGAAATTGGACAATTTGATGAAATTGAAAAATTAGTGTTCATAACCCACTCCAAATTTGGGGCTTTTCATATATGTGATGTATTATGGTATGAATATGATGCATGTAAATTTTTGGGTTGATTGGATTTGATCTTGGCATGGTTGGAAGAAAATGGATCAAAATACAATTACTTGAAAATTTGGGGTGCTCACGGCAATTACTCAAAAATTGGGGATTTGTGTGAAATCTGATTTTGATGCATTAGATGGGTTGAAAAAAATTTTAGAAATGATTTAGAATCATCCAAAATTATATCTGACTACTTTTGGACTAAAATGATCAATTTACAAAGTTTTGGGACAATTCGGTAATTACCAAGAAATTTGATCTCTTGTGTAATTTTTTAGAATTTGATAATTGGATAATTAAATAAATAAGTTATTTAATTGATCCGAAAAAAATTTTTGAAATCGGAAAATTTTGATTTTCCACGTTTCAGCTGCGTTACCGATATTCCCCCTTAAAACCCTTACAGCACCCCAATCCAAAGTGTGTCCATAAGATACCCTTACATGCCTTTATAAGGAAGGCATGAATGCTCATTCTCCACAGAATAAACAAGTACGAAATTTGTGTGTCATATTTCCATTATTTGAGTATTGAGAGAGTTCCACCATATTCCAAGTTCAAATACTTGTTAAGGAGTGCCCCCTTGAACAAGAAGCATCCAAGGAATCCTGGGAGAACATTGACCATTTAGAATCCTTAGAGCACCGGAGACGGATGCTAATAAGTTCTTAAGGACAGAGAGATCTCGACTTGGATTCGTTCTCACAATTTCCAGGTTTTTCTTTATATATCAAGTTTTAGGGTTTTTCATAGATTGGTGGTAATTTTGGTTGTGATATGTTTATTTGCATGTTAATTCACTGTTTAATGACACAAACCACTAACAATGCGTAGGCTTATGTTTAATTCATTGCAAGTCCATGTGAATAAAATTTCAACTGAAGCAGCAAATGCGCATGTTATTATCCATGCATTAATGTTTTAGAAGCTCAAAGGTCACATCAAGCCAACAGATAATGTAGTTTTGTGCGTGCAGAAAATTGGGGCTATTGTGGGTCTGATTTTTGGCAGTAAATCAAAGGGATGATTTGGTGAAATTATTGGGTTGTTTTAGTGTGATAACAATATCCAGAATAACTGTTGAAAAACTACAAAATAGATCAGATTTTTCAATGCCCAGTGAGCAATATTTCGACGTTGTGAACTGTTGAAATTCGCTTCCATTCAGGGTGGTTGTTCCGTGTTGTTAGAATCATAAAATAGCATAAAATGGTGTCAAAACATAAGTTTAGAGGTCTGTTCAGTTCGACGATAAGGAAGGGGAGAAGAAAAAATTTTCAAGGTCGATCCCTGCTGCCTTAGTCGCTTCCGCTACGCGAGGGAAAGCGTTCCTTCAACATCCGTCCAAACATAACACAATTATCAATAAACGAGTAGATTTTCATCTACTGAAGTTAATGAACCTTATTACGTCTGACAAGACATATAATTCAAATATAATATCCGACCGAACATGCATCGAGTTGGCAATAATTGTGCACATTTTCAGTTACTGAAATTGCGGGCATTACTATGTTCGGCCGGATGTATATCTCAAAATGTATATCCGACTGGATATTATCGACCTGTAACTACAGATCGAGTGACAATCACCCGAGTAGATAGGAGAAAATGGATGTATTTTGTTCCCCCTTTCCATTTTCAGTCTCATCCCTTGCACTATAAAAAGTGACTTTACACTTCACAAAAAACTTGTTCGAATCCACCTTAAAAAATCCACATATTGAAATTCTGTGAAGAGATATAGAGAAGGCCCTAAGAAAGAGTTGTAAAATCCTTGCAGTTCCCTCCACTTCCAGCAAGCATCCAAGTAATTTGATTTCTGTTTCAAAACTATTGCATGATGGTTATCATTTATCTAATAATAATAGTTATTATTTCATAAATGAATTACCTATATGCTAAAGAAACTAGAAGATAACTTGGATGTGTTAAGACCGTTAACACATAAGCCACGGTTCAATACTGAAATGTTTTAGGTTGAGAAACCTAAAACTAAATGGCAAAAGATTTCTCACGATGACACATATCTATGGCGTCTTAGACTTGGTCATATCAGCCTTGACCGGATAGATAGATTGATAAAGAACGGAGCCTTAAACCAGTTAAAGCTCATAACTTTACCAGTCTGCGAATCCCGTTTAGAAGGAAAAATGACCAAGAGACCTTTTACTGGAAAAATGTATAAGAGCCAGTCAACCACTTGAGCTAATACATTCGGACGTTTGCGGACCGATGAATGTAAGAGCCCGAGGTGGTTATGAATACTTCATCACATTCATTGACGATTATTCTAGATATGGGTATGTTTACCTAATGCATCACAAATCATATACCTTTGAAAAGTTCAAAGAGTATCGTGTTAAGGTTGAGAACTAATTAGGTAAGACAATCAAAGCTCTACGATCGGATCGGGGAGGGGAATACCTCGACAGAGATTTCGAGGAATTCTTAGTTGAGCATGGGATAATATCCCAACTCACAGCGCCTGGAACACCACAGCAAAATTTTGTTGCAGAGAGGATAAATCGGACCCTACTAGATATGATGAGATCCATGTTTAGTTATAGCTCACTACCTAGTTCATTCTGGGGATATGCACTGCAAACCGGAATGCATATCCTTAATGTAGTTTCATCTAAGTCTGTTCCTAAGACTCCCTTAGAGTTGTGGAATGGTTGTAAAACTAGTTTACGATATTTTCACATATGGGGGTGTCCAACAAATGTGCTGAAGAATAAGACTACAAAGTTGGAGCCACGTTCTCAGGTGTGCCTATTTGTAGGCTATCCTAAGGAAACTAGGGGTGGATTCTTCTATAGTCCTGATGCTAACAAAATATTTGTATCAACAAATGCCACGTTTCTAAAGGAGCACTATATGAGGGAGTTCAAACCTCGAAGTAAGGTGTTACTCGAGGAGTTACTTGCTGGTTCGACTAGCACACCACCATCAACAAAAGTTGACAAACACATAGCACCTTAGACTTCTGAGAGTCAGATGCAAGTTCTTCAGAATGATCTACCACCTAGACGCAGTGGGAGGGTTGTACGACAACATGATCGATACATTGGGGTTGGAGAGGCACAAGTTGTCGCATCCAGCGATGGTATAGATGATCCATTGACCTATCGTAGTGCAATGGATGATTCTGAAAAAGAGGAATAGCTCAAAGCCATGAACCTAGAGATGGAGTCCATGTACTCCAACTCAGTTTGGGAACCTGTAGACCAACCTGATGGGGTAAAACCCATAGGTTGCAAGTGGATCTACAAGAATAAAAAGGGATTAGATGGGAAGGTACAGACTTCCAAGGCTAGACTAGTGGCCAAGGGTTATACCCAGAAAGAGGGAGTTGACTATGAGGAAAATTTCTCGCCAGCAGCCATGCTTAAATCCATCCACTCTCTTCTATCCATTGCCGCATATTATGACTATGAAATTTGGCAAATGAATGTCAAGACTGCATTCCGGAATGGAAATCTTGATGAGAGTATCTATATGATACAACCAGATGGGTTCATCACCCAATGTCAAGAGAAAATGGTTTGTAAGCTACAAAGGTCCATTTATGCACTCAAGCAGGCATCTCGATCTTGGAATATAAGATTTGATACCACGATCAAGTCTTAGGACTTTGAGCAGAATGTTGATGAGCCTTGTGTATACAAGTGCGTCATTGACGGGAAGGTGGTTTTTCTTGTTTTATACGTCGATGATATTTTACTCATTGGGAATGATGTAGAGATATTATCATACGTTAAAACCTGGCTAGCTAACTGTTGGTTTATTCTAAGGTCCCAAGATCAAATCAAGACATGAAATAATGCGTGAATACATCAACGGAGGTAGCGGAATACTCACATTGATCGGTTATGTCGATTTGGAGACGAATGAAGGCCAAAAACGCACTGCCCTTCACGCCAAACTGCAACAGTCCACTGTCCTTGCAAAACAGAATTTCGGGTCTCAAAACGAAGCTCCAAACTCCGTCGGATGAGTCCCGCCTCATGGGTGAACCTCCCTACCACCTTCGCAAGACTCGTAGTGTGCTAGCACTTGCGGTTGTCACCATGAAAACCCACCCTTGCTTCCCTTTTGTGTCACGTTTTTCTGGTTCAAAACCAGTCCCTATTTCAAGCTTTGGGCGTGAGAGAAGAGAGAAAATGAGAGAGAAGAAGTTTTGTGTTAAGTTAAAAATGATTTACCAAAAATCAATTTATTTTGCCATAATATTCATTAAATTAATAATAAATTATGACACAAATCATGCAATGGCTTAGAGTGTCAAACACTCAATTTCCATGCAATGACATTGAGTGCAATGTACACTATCTACATGCAATGCATTAGAATTAAATAATGCATAATATGACATGTGTCATGTGGGCCCCACACGTTTCCAAATGAAAGTGGGCCCACGTGCACTCACGCGTTCGGGTTCGATATTTCCGAAATACCGAGCTTACGTCGCGACGTTAATTAAATCGAATTTAAATAAATAATTGCGCCTAGCGAAATTATTATTTACGTCGCTAACGAATTAATTCTAAATTAACTCGTTTGCCCGAATTAAAATCTAATTTTAATTCCGCGTCGAAATCTAATTTCGTTTAATATATCGAATATATTAATTTACCGATTAATTCCAAATTAATCGTTATCTCTCTCTAGACGATATTTTATCTTAGATAAAATATCTCCGTAATTAATCCTAGATTAATTTTCTCTCTCTTCTGTATAATCCCAGATTATTCAAGAGTGCGAGTTGTGCGTCATCGGTGGATTATCGGGAAGCGACCCATGAGATCCCCGGATAATCTGGCAGTAAATACGGTCGTCGGAGTATCCGAATCACGTACGTACCAAGTACTACGTTCTACCGATTTACGAGACAAGGTCGACTCCTAGCAAAGCACCAAGTCTACCTAATTCTCCGGACATATCCATTAAAGAATATTAAGATCTGTATCAAGCGTAGTATACTAATTGTATTGTGCATATCGGCCCAGTATCGGATAATCACGTGCTAGGGCTGGGGCTGGATAAGTGTCTGCCCCGTCCGAAACACATATCGGATGTCTGGTAACTAGTCTCTATAATCGGATATTCATGACCTGGCCATAATATCACGATTGGATGCGCATCACTTTAAGAGCACTAATACCGTATCCTGCGTGACATCATCTCCATTATGACTGGAGTGACACTTCCGTCTTGACATCACATCCAATACACTACGATTCTGATAAACCCAGAAGAGGTGAACACAGAACCAGTTAAGATCCCCCACCACCAAAACCAAAGTTACCGATTGTCGTAAGTATTAGCGATGTAAGTCTCAGGTTAAGACTATACACACCTACCTTGATTTCGGCCTCCCATAGACACCTAGTCATAATACCAATGGGATTCCGAAGGGTCTATCCAGAGCGAAGCTGTTTCCCGTACCATCGGTGAAACACGACCTCTTATCGCACTTGCACAAGTATCCAATACTTATATATATGAGAACTATGCCGTTGTGCCCTCACAACGCGCACAAGTGCAATACTAGCCTATTCCGCATTATCGATGTCCAGTCTCGATAATACTACGGCTAGGGATATTTAATGATTAATCCTTCGTGGACTGATACTGTCTCATATCATCTCAATCCAGGAACTAATCATAGGGACCTCTCTTCATTTATATATCTATGGTGATCTAATCACAAATGATGAGAGTGCAATTTCCTTATTACATAGTTAATTTGCTACAACAACACAATGATCTGTGCAAATAGTGACGCTATGGGTCATATTATCCAACAATCTCCCACTTGGCACATAGCCAGTCACTCGAGTGTCTAACACCCGAACTATGTACAATTCGCTCAAATTGCTGAGGAAAGGTTTTCGTCAGCGGATTTGCTTAATTATCGTCTGACGCGATTTACACGATCATCACATCACCACGATGTATGATCCGAACGAATCAGATGATATAGAAGTATATATCTGGATCGTCGATGAGACCTTTAATTCCTTAGCCTATGCTGACGCCTAGCTCAGCTGCTAACAGAACTTATCTAATCTTATTAGATTTATTTTCGACCCAGATGGTCTTCTATTGCTGCCTCAGCTGCAGCAATAATCCGCATTTGTTGTTTATTCGGCAACAATTATCTTGCTAGGAAGATTTCCAGCTCACTGTCCCTGTTATTCAAACTTTATAGTACCGTAGTATTTTAATTGTTTGGAAACTTGCAGTAGTGATCCCAGTCACTTCAAGTTCTCCATCTCTCCATAGTTTAAGACAACATCTTTAGTTCTCTCAGATACTACCAGATGTTCTTAATCTTCAATCCAGTGACTATCCCTTGGATTGACCCGATTGTGACTCCATATGCTCAAAGCGTATGAGACACCAATACAAGTACATTTTAAATGTACAATTTCTCAGAGAGTGTTACCAACTCTAAATCTATCCCAGTAGATCTTTATTCCTTGAATAAAGGTTGTTACTCCCCAGAATTCTACGGAGAATTTCTTATGAAGAATATCTATGAAAGCCAAGCTTTCACCAATTGTTTTATGGGAATTTCATTGTCAGTGCCCTCTCCCACTAACCTCCTTATATACACAAGAATTATTTCATTTTGAGTTAAATCATAAACCATTATGATTATTTCAAAACGTCAGTTCCAAGAACCTTATGCTTGCATTGATCCAAACATATCGAATAACCCACAAACCTGGTTTGTCGGTTATACAAAATCGTCAGGATGTTGTAAACATCCTCCAAAAGGTTTCCTTTTCAGGAAAGCGATTTTGATTTATAACTGACATATTTCATAAATGAAATATATAGTTATTTTCAAGCATTTTCAAAATGGATTTACCATGGCAACAGGTAAAAGGTTGAACCGTTATTAACACAATGTTGATAACGATACCTTTCCGTCAAAAGCCTAGCTTTGTACGTTGGTATGTTGCCATCCATGTATGTCTTCCTTGAAGACGTTAAATGTACCATAGGCACAATGCCTTGTGGTACAACAACTAGTATCCAAAATAGTTGTTATACATGGAATCCATTTCGGACTCATGGCACTTTTCCATAATAGGGAGTCGATACCTCGTATCACTTCCTCATAAACGTAGTCGGATGGTACACCACCATAAGATTGACATCTTTATGGGGCGAGATCAGAAACCCATACCCTAGGTTGTTTTCTGACTCTATCCGATCTACTAGTTTCTTGTGTATTTGAAGATTAATGGTATAGTTTCATCATTGATGAACTGTTTGTGTTCCATTACGGACCTTGTGCCTAGAACAGTATTACTTCGATTTTCATCGAGTATCACTATCCTCCCACTGACCACTGCATATCGGTATTCCTCTTAGGAAAACCGCATGGTGAGCAACAATCACATTGTTCTCATGTGAGATTTATAAGTACTATACTTATGGTTTCCCTTAGGATAACCTATATTGGCACTTATCCAATTTGGGTCCTTAGTTTGGTATCATCCAAACGCTATGCCTGGCATACCCAAATTATCAGGAATCAGAAACCTCGTTTCTTCTCTGTTCATATCCTATATGATATCTGTCAAACAGATTTATATGGAACCTTATTCTAAATAAGTTTTGCACTGTTAATACATATCATGTTGAAGGAAACAGTAGCTCAGAGCGACTCGCGAAAAACCTAATCATGTCCAACAAAACTTGGTTTTTTAGTTCTGACACAAACCGTCAATTGACGTGTCTCGGGAGGAGTCCTCATATGAAAGAATATCGTACTCTTTCATGTACGTATGAAACTTACTGCTTAAGTATTTACCAATACGGTCTTACCGCAGCGGCATAATACTACAGCCGATCTGTTTGTATACTTCGTGTCGAAACTCAAAGTTTCGTATTGTGTTCTTCAAAAGAAACACATAACCATAACGTGATGCCACATCCGTTAAGGTCACGAAATATTCATGTACACATCTAGCCAAGCTAGATATGGGCCCACTTACTTCACCATGAATAGGGTTTACAGATCGGTGGCCTTTACACTATTACCTAGTAAATAGTATTTTAGGTACTTTACCTAGTAAACTAGATTCGTAGACCTTATTGAATAGTCAAATCATCCTAGTACCCACTCTTCAAAAGTGTGGATATATGAGTCTTGTTTAATTGTGTCCCAGACAACAATGCCACAATAAGTCTCTATTGATCAAATCAATTTGAGCTATTTATTTGTCATTTATATGTTTGAGATTTTATTTATATTCAAAATATAAATTATGTTATTTACATCTAATGTATTTGTCTCAGTATCATCTTTACATAATGAAACACACTTTAGTGTTTTAGAATATAAAGGTTTTATCCGCATCGGATTAAACACTGATATAGAGATAATGTCTCTAGTCTAACTAGTACATTTATAACATTCCTAATTTAAGTACATACCCAAATGGTAGTTCCTAAATTTAGGTATGTGCGGTCGAAACAGCGACTTTCGTCCCGTTTTCCGATTTGCAGAGAAATCTCGGCTTGAAGCCAGTATCCAGCTCACAGCGGATTCTGAACGTCAATACATATATTTTATGTACCACACTAAGTATTTAAAATCTAATTTTAATACTAGTTGTGAACATAACTTTGACAAATATTTTTAAAGTTAGAGCCTCGCCCTTTCTTTAATTCCTTCGTGTCTTCCATATCCAAATGGTAGTCACTTTGAGATATGTCAATTATCCTTTTCAATATTTCACAAACCTTTGGCCAAGCCTTGGGTTTCGGAATATCGAAACGATGTGCACCTTGTGCTACATGCCCTAATTGCAAACTTTGACTTTTCTCCACTGGAATAGTCAATTAATTCTCCAAGAATTATTAATTGCAATTTTAATACTTTTAAATCTAAAGATAGATTTATTGTAAGTATATTAATTAAGCACTAAAGTCATCATCACATAAATCTTCCAAAGACTTTATGCTCTACTATTTGCTTAATTATGGGCTTAGTAATAATAAGTTATTTTATCAAATAAATTAACCTATTATTAATTCCCAATTGAAAATTAAATCATTTAAAACATTTAATCCAAGGATTATATATTTTAAATATTCAACCTTTTCAATTCTTTACTTGATTTTAATAGTCCAACTATTTAATCAAATTATTAAAGTACTATTATTATAATGATTACAATAATCCAATTATTTAATCAACTATAATTTTAATATTGATTACTATAATCCCATTATAAAATCAACTATCATTTAATTCAATTATATTGATTACTATAATCCAATTATAAAATCAACTATAATTTTAATATTGATTACTATAATCCCATTATAAAATCAACTATCATTTATTCAATTATATTGATTACTATAATCCAATTATAAAATCAACTATATATTGAATGAGTTTGTATATAGTCCAACTATATATATAATTTAAAACAACAATAAAATATTAGTCCAACTAATACTTTTAATACTATGACGAGTAAAATGTAAATGAGCGTGTTTAGCGAGTAATTGAACGAATGTTGCAAATTCAATACTTGCCTCCCACTATTTTTCGTCGAGTCTCTAACCCTCTGTGGAGTACTCGGGAAACCGTGTTTCCTAGTGGGCTAGGATCCTATTAAATAACACACAACCCTGACTTTGGTCAATAAAAAGCTGTATGCTATTTAACTAGGTAGATCTCACAGATCAATTGGATCTCATCCAATTCCTAGATCCGGTTAGGTGGACATCCAAGTCCGAAACATGTATAATGTCAATGTATCCAATACATTTTCCTAACCATATCCTCCGAATCATCTAGGCCTTGGCTTTGGCCAAAAACAAACCTAATGATTCCAGTTAAGCAGGACCCATTGACGAGGAAAGTTTCGTAATCAATGTCATTGGACAAAAAGTGATCTGACTTTGGCCAATAAAAATCACGATTTGGACAAGACACCGATATGCAACAAAACTCTCATGATTCAAGTACATCCTTGATTGACAAAGGTCTTGACTTTGGTCAAAAACAAACCAATGCCAACTTCGGATCTTGAACAAGAATCATTCAATGGAAGGATATTTGCTTAATATAGATTGAGGGATTTTCGCATGCAAATTGGCTACCAATTTAATTATCTTTGTTAAGGTCTCATCATCGTACACCCTTAAACATGCATTCTAAATACATAATAAAGCGAGTATGAAATAAAATAATAATGATATGCGGATGGATACTTAACACATTGATCCTAGATCAAATCTCTCCCTTTCTCACTCAAGCTAGCACTTGTACTACTTCTACCCGTTACACTACACTTCTAAAGAAACCTCATATACAATTATACATGAGGGGAATAGGTGAGAAGAGAATACAAAGAGAAAGAAGGTGATAAGGCTGGACACGCAGGTCCAATTTAATAAATCGAATTTATTACAACAATTTCTAAAATTGCCCACCCGACTAATATCCATCCGATATACATTATTCATTCAACACAACCGTATTCACACACATAAGCATGCTATCAATCAATCTAATCAAATTAATTAATCTGATAATTAAGTGATCATCCAATGTTCAAACAACGATTTGATTTTGTTCGAGTCAAACTCGTTTTTGCGAATAAGTACTTAAAGTACGAATTCATGAATTAAATTAAACTACATCATTAAATCTAATTTAACATGTATTTAATACTAATTCACTATTCAATTCAAAATTAAATATTACACTTTTATTTAATAAACCTTTTACGATTTAAATTCCAAATCTAATCGTAACGCGTCTCAAAGACCGATTAACGTCCAACGTCAATTCAATTAAAGTCCAATGGGCTTTTGATTGATTTCTTAAGGCGTGGACTTTTGGTCAACTTGGGTCAAACCGATAACCAAAGTCCAATCCGGGATTTACCCCATAAGCCCATAAATCAATCTTGGCCCATTAGGCCCAATTGAACATTAAAGGTTCATTAGTCGCAATTGGGCTTTATGGTTAAGGTTTTGGTCCCAATTGGATCCAATCCACTTGGCCTAAACCAAACTTGATAAATCAAGCCCAATAGGCCCAATTACAACTTTAAATCTAATTTCCAAAATTAGGCCCAATTAATTAAATCCAAAAATCCAATTTTCACAATTTAATTACCAAAAGTGCATTATATGATTAATCAACTAAATCAACATTTCCAAAACACTAAATTAGTCCAATTAATCATACTTAATTCATTATTACATGTCAAACACACATAATGAAAAATCAAACCCATTTACATGCTTTCATGCTCTCGGCCAAGGAGGGATTTTGTGTCCGATTTGGTTTCGATCCAATCAAACCTACAATCGACATCAAATCACCATCCAATTTGATTTTATACACATCCAATGTCACAAAACCAAAATTCCAAGACAACATTAGGGCATATCCAATTCGGCCAACATAGAATTTTTGGGGTTTTTGTCCAATTCGAAATCCAATCCAATTCGATTCAAATTAACGTCAACCTAATCGATTCTAACTCATCAAATGAATTAAAAATCAAAAATCCAAGATCCCAAAATTCATCACACATTCGGCCATGGCACAATATTTGGGGAAAATAATTCCAAATCATTTTTCATCAAATTAGTCCAACCAAAATGAATTTAAACATGTTATAAGCATACTCAAACAAGCAATTTATTCAAATCATGCTCAACAAACATTTACCCAAATTTTAAGCCCTACATTTTTCATGCTTGCAACATTAGCTCTTGATGCCATTGTTGGTTTATTCTAAGGTCCCAAGATCAAATCAAGACATGAAATAATGCGTGAATACATCAACGGAGGTAGCGGAATACTCACATTGATCGGTTATGTCGATTTGGAGACGAATGAAGGCCAAAAACGCACTGCCCTTCACGCCAAACTGCAACAGTCCACTGTCCATGCAAAACAGAATTTCGGGTCTCAAAACGAAGCTCCAAACTCCGTCGGATGAGTCCCGCCTCATGGGTGAACCTCCCTACCACCTTCGCAAGACTCGTAGTGTGCTAACACTTGCGGTTGTCACCATGAAAACCCAACCCTTGCTTCCCTTTTGTGTCACGTTTTTCTGGTTCAAAACCAGTCCCTATTTCAAGCTTTGGGCGTGAGAGAAGAGAGAAAATGAGAGAGAAGAAGTTTTGTGTTAAGTTAAAAATGATTTACCAAAAATCAATTTATATTTATGCCATAATATTCATTAAATTAATAATAAATTTATGACACAAATCATGCAATGGCTTAGAGTGTCAAACACTCAATTCCATGCAATGACATTGAGTGCAATGTACACTATCTACATGCAATGCATTAGAATTAAATAATGCATAATATGACATGTGTCATGTGGGCCCCACACGTTTCCAAATGAAAGTGGGCCCACGTGCACTCACGCGTTCGGGTTCGATATTTCCGAAATACCGAGCTTACGTCGCGACGTTAATTAAATCGAATTTAAATAAATAATTGCGCCTAGCGAAATTATTATTTACGTCGCTAACGAATTAATTCTAAATTAACTCGTTTGCCCGAATTAAAATCTAATTTTAATTCCGCGTCGAAATCTAATTTCGTTTAATATATCGAATATATTAATTTACCGATTAATTCCAAATTAATCGTTATCTCTCTCTAGACGATATTTTATCTTAGATAAAATATCTCCGTAATTAATCCTAGATTAATTTTCTCTCTCTTCTGTATAATCCCAGATTATTCAAGAGTGCGAGTTGTGCGTCATCGGTGGATTATCGGGAAGCGACCCATGAGATCCCCGGATAATCTGGCAGTAAATACGGTCGTCGGAGTATCCGAATCACGTACGTACCAAGTACTACGTTCTACCGATTTACGAGACAAGGTCGACTCCTAGCAAAGCACCAAGTCTACCTAATTCTCCGGACATATCCATTAAAGAATATTAAGATCTGTATCAAGCGTAGTATACTAATGTATTGTGCATATCGGCCCAGTATCGGATAATCACGTGCTAGGGCTGGGGCTGGATAAGTGTCTGCCCCGTCCGAAACACATATCGGATGTCTGGTAACTAGTCTCTATAATCGGATATTCATGACCTGGTCATAATATCACGATTGGATGCGCATCACTTAAGAGCACTAATACCGTATCCTGCGTGACATCATCTCCATTATGACTGGAGTGATACTTCCGTCTTGACATCACATCCAATACACTACGATTCCTGATAAACCCAGAAGAGGTGAACACAGAACCAGTTAAGATCCCCCACCACCAAAACCAAAGTTTACCGATTGTCGTAAGTATTAGCGATGTAAGTCTCAGGTTAAGACTATACACACCTACCTTGATTTCGGCCTCCCATAGACACCTAGTCATAATACCAATGGGATTCCGAAGGGTCTATCCAGAGCGAAGCTGTTTCCCGTACCATCGGTGAAACACGACCTCCTATCGCACTTGCACAAGTATCCAATACTTATATATATGAGAACTATGCCGTTGTGCCCTCACAACGCGCACAAGTGCAATACTAGCCTATTCCGCATTATCGATGTCCAGTCTCGATAATACTACGGCTAGGGATATTTAATGATTAATCCTTCATGGACTGATACTGTCTCATATCATCTCAATCCATGAACTAATCATAGGGACCTCTCTTCATTTATATATCTATGGTGATCTAATCACAAATGATGAGAGTGCAATTTCCTTATTACATAGTTAATTTGCTACAACAACACAATGATCTGTGCAAATAGTGACGCTATGGGTCATATTATCCAACACTAACCAATTCCAAATGAAATATTTGGGAGAGGCCAGTTATGTTCTTGGGATTCAGATACTTCAGGATCGCAAGAAATGACTGTTAGCAATGTCTCAGACATCTTATATCGACAAGATCCTTGTGCGATTTGGGATGCAAAATTCTAAGAAAGGCAATCTGCCTTATCGGCATGGAATTCATTTGTCAAATGAACAGTCTTCTAAGACACCTCAAGATGTTGAGGAAATGAGACATATCCCATATGCCTCAGCAGGTGGTAGTCTCATGAATGCTATGTTATGCATGAGACCGGACATCTATTTTGTAGTGGGAGTAGTCAGTAGGTTTCAGTCAAACCTAGGCTTGAATCACTGGGTGGCTGTGAAACACATTCTCAAGTATCTTAAGAGAACGAGAGATTATATGCTTGTGTATTCCGGTGAGGATATGATCCTAAGGAGATATACAGACTATGATTTTTAGAAAGATGTCGATTCTAGGAAATCTACATCTGGATCAGTCTTCACCCTATGTAATGGGGCTATAGTATGGCAGAGTATAAAGCAATCTTGCATTGCTGACTGCACCATGGAGGCTGAATATGTAGCAGCTTGTGAAGCAGCTAAGGAAGCAGTCTGGCTCCGTAAATTCTTGGGAGATCTGGAAGTTGTTCTAGATATGGATAGACCACTAACACTCTATTGCGATAATAGTGGTGCGGTGGCAAACTCCAAAAAACCAAGAAGCCACAAGAAGGAAAAGCATATAGAGAGGAAATTCATAGGAACCTGGCTGATCCGTTGACAAAGACCTTGCCGGCTAAAGTGTTTGAAGGTCACCTAGATGGTCTAGGATTACGTGACATGTCCCATTTGCTCTAGTGCAAGTGGGAGATTGTTGGGATGTATGCCCTTAGAGCTACATGCGATGTAAACTGTTTTATGTATTTTGAAATAAAATGATGCATTATTCATTTATCAAAATGTTTGTTTAATTTTCGCATATTATATATCATCTTGAATACCCTAGATTACTTATGTGCCTTCAGACTTATTGTATGAGTGTCATACACAAGAGGATTTAAGTCTGAAGTTAGTAATCTTAAATAGTCCATAGAGAGCAAACAAAGTGGGTACTTTGTTTACAGTTTATCTATAGCTGCGGTCCATTCTATATTTGTATGGCGACCTTGATCCGGGATCGTCCATGTAGAGACATGAGAATGGAGGTACTTTATATGATGTGATCATATAGGACTGGACCCAGATGGAAATGACATTCTTATAATATCCGTTAAACTAAGAAAGTCATTTCAATCTACTAGATGGTCATAAATGGATTGATCTTAATCCTGAGTGTAATACGAACTCCTGCATGGCAGGCCATGTCTTTTGATTTACAAAGGTGAGGTTGGTGTAGCAGTCCCAGCCAATAGCTACGTATTTTTGGGGCATGGTCTGTTGTGTAGCTGGGGACGTTTTACATGGATATGGAGTTCACTCCCTCTTGCAAGAAGTAGAGGAGTATCTTTCTTAAGGGTTGATTCGGTACTTGAACGGTTTGAGCGCTCAAGTCTTTCTGTTACGAAAAGAAAGATTAAAATTCATAATGGTTATGAATAAATCGTTCATTAGAGAATCAATGGTACTTAAGGTAAAAATAATTTGAGGGGTATAACGGACATTATGACCTGACTCTAATTACGAGATACTCGTGAAGGGTCAATTCGTATGTAATGACTATATTGATAGACACCGACTTGGTTCGGCTTAATATATCATCTGCGGCAACGAGAGTGCAACTTCGGGTTTTTAGTGGAATAACCCGGAGTTAATAATTCGGAATATTTAATTAAGAGCTTAATTAATATTTAGAGATTATTGGAGCTCGGAACCGTAGGTCCATTTGGTCCCCGTGCTAGCTCGATTTACTATAGCTGATTTAATATAATTGGATAGTCCAATTATATACTCACATATGTATAAATATTATTAATTTGATTAATAATATTATTATGTCACACTTGGAACTTTATGTTAAAGTTTAACATATGGTCTTATTAATAATTCGTTGATAATTATTAATTACACATTATTAAATTATATTAGATATATGATTTAATAAATAAGGATATTATTTTGAGATTCCAAATGTGTTTTTGGAAAGCCTATTGATAGCTTTGAAAGTTATGAATTGGAAAAGGCTATTATATCTTTAATTTTGTAATTTATTTTTGTCATAATGATGACAATCAATTTTTGATTGATGTTACAAAATTAAAGAGGCCATTACAAGGGTGGCCGATTTTGGTAAGGGAATAGCTTAGGGTTTTGTTTTTATTTTTGAAAAATACAACTCTAAGTATAAAAAGAAAAATGTGATTTTTCTTTTGCTAATTTTTCTCTTTCTTGAACCCTAGCCACATTCTTCTTCTTCCTTATTCTCTCAAAAGTTGAGAAAGCTTTACAAAAAGAAAAGAAGAAAAATAAAATCAAAACAAGTGTGACTAGCAATCTCTAAAATGTTTAGGGATTTATTTTATGAGTCTTGCCCACACAAGTTTCTGTTGGTAACAAGACATAGCTCGGAAGATTGGTGGATCCGATTTCTTATTCACGTTCACTGTAGAATCCAATTATTGTTAAAGTAATGTTTGATCATTCAATCGCATGGCACAATCATGTGCAATTGTATTTTCAAAAGTGACACACATTTGCAGTCCAAATGATCAAAGTTGATCAAAGTGACAACTCATGGTTCTTTAAATGAAGGAGACGAAAAGTCACAGTCATGATCAAATGCAAGATCAAGGGCTGATGTGTGATTAAAGGAAATTGATCAAACCAGATCTGTGATCTGCGCCTGGGACGTGGACGACGCAGCATGGGGGATCAATGGTCTCTACGTCATGGCTCATGTGTGATGAGCATCGGCAGTGAATGAAATATGGGGCCGTTCAGATCTAGACTTTTGCTATATGATTTTCTTTGTGTATTTCTTGATGATGCTCGGAGAAATGGGTTCGTGATAAAATCTTTAAAATAACTATTCTTCACTGCCAGAACTTCCCAGGATTTAATTGACCAAATCTTAGCCTATGAACCACAAATTGACCCTATCATTTCCAAGATAAAATGGTCTGATGATGATCGTGGTAAGAAACGTCGGTTAAATCTGGATCTTAACCTTTAAATTTCCCATTTAGATGTATAATTTCAGCTAACCAGGTACTATCTTCTAAAATCGGCTTCTACTTTTTAAGACATTGGGGACAATGTCTCATTTAGGTTTGGGGGTGGGGAATAGTTGTAATATTTTGTTGTTTTTATTTTTAGTCCAAAATTTTTCGAAAAATACAAAAAAAAAATTTGAAATATTTTACAAAAAAATCAAATTTTTTTTTGTGTTTTTGTGTTTTTAATTTGATTAATCGGGTGAAATTGGTAAAAGATAGCTGTGTAAGGAGTTTCCACTCCTGAGACGTATCTCAAACCTATTTCGGAACAAGTTAACTTTTGTTTATTTCCTTTTAAATTATTTAATTTGTGAATTCTCCATAATACTAACTAAAATGGATCTTCATATGCTTAGTTGGCAGGTATTATCAACATGCATGGTAACATACGGACATGAGCTATAATTGAAAAGCTTGTAATATTCAGTGCTCTAGTTTAATTGGAGGAAGCATCTATGAAAAGCGATGGGATAAAAAAAAATCTGAGATCCGAGTTATTAAGTCTGTAAGGGTGTTTTAACACCTAGTGCCCTAAAGCCAACTGGTTTGGGAGTCACTGGCCCAAAGCTCGCTACATGGATCAAAAGATGCTACAAAAATATATATATATCTGATGTCTGAGTAATTAAGTCTGTATGGGTGTCTTAACACCTAGTGCCCTAAAGCCAACTGGTTTGAGAGTCATTGGCCCAAAGCTCGCTACATAGATGGAAGATATTGTATATAAATAAAAAAATAAAAAAAAATCAGAAAAAAATCAGAAAAATTATTCCATTGCTGCAAAAATGTGTGAATTCTAATAAAACTTTAGGCCAAAAATATTATTTTCTTATCAACTGCACTTGTGACTGTTGTGGGAAAAAATGAGTTGATTAATATTTTGTTGGTTGTAATCGGAGAATTTACTTATTCGGTAATTTAGAAAGAAAGAAAACAACTAGTGACTTGGAGTAGAAGTTTCACCTGATTAGTCACTAACTTCTTTATTCTCTTTTCTCTTGTCTTTTTGCTTTTGTGTGCATTAGTTTTACTTTCATTTTACTTTTGTAAAATGTTTATGGGTATCATTGCTGTAAACCCTCACGAGACTACAACTCGTCCAATAGGGACACCTAGGGGTTTAAAGGCTTGTTGCATACGCTAAATGCAACTGTGATCCCTATGAAAGTGGCTTAGCTTAATTTTATTTTTATGATTTTATGTTTTGCTCGAGGACTAGCAAAATGTTAGGTTTTGGGGTGTGATGAGTGGTAAATGTATCACTATTTCTCACTCATTTGACCTAATATTTTGAATAGATTCTTGAGTTTTATGAATATTTTGATGTGTTTTGTGTTATTTTGTAGATAAATAAAGTTTCAGGACATTCTGGAGGTGATTTTGGGCTAAAATAGTGAAAATGACAAAAAGGGCAAAATCATCATTTTGCGCGTCGCAACGCGCAATCCTTTGTCGTCGCAATGCCTAACGTGCGCCGTTCCATGCTAACATACGTCGGGGACACGTGTCAGAATTTGAGAAGTTTGACTTTGCTAACGTGCGTCGTGCCACGTGTCAATATCACAGCCCATCTGCTAACGTGCGTCGTGCCATGTGTCATAATCCTACGGTGCCGACAATCGCCATTGCCACACGTTGGCATGTCTTTGCCACGTTAGCTCAATCATTCATCTCCCAGCCGCCTCTGCCACGCATCACCTTATCACCTTATCCATTGCCACGTGTCGAGCTCTCCGCGTTCCACATCGCCAATCACGCGCGTCGCGACGCATCACCACCACCGAGGCCTATAAATTCAGCTCATTCTTCTGACTTCAGATGTACCTTCCTCTCTGAATTCTCTGATGTAAATAAGGAGTTTGTATCTAGTTTTCCTTAAATTTCAGTTTTGTAATTAATTTTTAGTTACTTTCTGTAATAATAATTTACTTTCTTTACTTTTTCAGTTTTTACTATTCAGCTATGAAAAGGTAACTTCCCCCTGCTAGGGTGAAAGGTAAAACTTTTATTGCTGCTATTTAGATTAATCTCCCTTAATTATAATATATTCATTATTTAAAATTTGACTTAAAAAAGATACCGCTATATTGGTCGGTTGGTAATCAATTATAAACTGGTTTTAATCTGACTAAGCATGGATACCGCCTGGTTGGTCGGTTGGTAATTTACCGCCTATATGGCTGGTTTATAGACAAATATTGATACCGCTTTTATGGCAGGTCGGACTTAATTTGACTTAAGCAGGTTACCGCATATATGGCTGGTTGGTAATGTTATCATAAATTAATAGATTATATTAAGGGAGATATCTAAAATAGTAGTGGTAAAAGTATATCCTTTAACCCCTAGCATTTTATTTTATTGTAATTTTACTTTTCAGTATTTACTTTACCGCATTTACTTTTCAGCATTTTACTTTATGTCTTTTATTTTTAAGATTTTACTAGCCCTAGTTATGTGTCGTAACTAAGTTAGTTATCTGGGGTTGTGATGAATTTTAATATCACCGGTTTATAAGGGGTTATTTCATAGTTTGAGTAATTTAAAGGTTTACTTATTAAGTCTTAAGCTTAACGCATCTTGTTAACTGGCCATTAATAAGATTGATCTGGTAAATCTAAAATAAACTTGACAAAGGAATTTTAGATTTTAGCCTTAGACTTAATAGCCCACTGACCGGCGTAAACAGACACGTATAACGCAAGCGTACATATCGATCAAGTAGTATAAAAAGTATCGATCCCACGAGGACTTAAAACCTTTTGTTATCAATTTATGAGGCCAAATGATTACCAGTATCTAACAGGTTGTTTAATTGCTTTGAAATGGCGACGATTCTAAATTTAAAGACAAGTAAATAAAATTGTTCGAAAGTAGATTTTAAGAAAATTTGATATTAAAAACTATCTAGGGTTGTGATTTATTCCAATATTAATTAAAGATGAAGTGATTATCTTATAGTTGGGTAAAATATTGATTTATTAACCTGGAACACTAATTTATGTAAAAGCCTCTTCCGATGGTCAATTACAAATACCTAGTATAATCCAATTGAACCATATGTCTATGTCAACCAAATTACCTAGATTCATTAAGATTAAGTTCCAATTATGGCTACCCCCGCCCGACAGGTATATTCCTATCCTGTAAGGAAATCTATCAAAAGGGTTATCTATCCTCAAGGAAGATCGTGGGCTATTGAGTCTAAGGTCTTAAACCTAAAATCCCTATGTCTAGTTCATTTTAAGTTTACCTTATCAATTTTATTAGTGGCCAATTAATAAAAAGGCATTAAGATTAAGACTCAATAAATAAATCTTTATATTACCCAAATTATAATCTAACCCCTTATAAACCCGTGATATTGAAATTCATCACAACCCTAGATAACTAACTTAGTTATGACACATAGCTAGGGCTAATGAAAACTTAAAAGTAAAAGCCATAAGTAACAGTGCTGAAAAGTAATTGCAGTAAAGTAAAAGCTTAAAAGTAAAATAAGATAAAATGCTAAGGTAAAAGGAATTATTTCTACTACTACTTATTTAGATATCTCCCAGTAAAATAATATATAAACTTGTGATTATTACCAACCAGCCATATAGGCGGTAACCTGATTAAGTCAATTTAAGTCCAACCAGCCATATAGGCGGAATTAAAATAACCAGCCATAAAGGCGGAATCAAAATAACCAGCCATAAAGGCGGAACCAAAATAACCAGCCATAAAGGCGGAAAAGGAATTTTATTACCAACCGACCAATCTGGCGGTATCCTGATTAAGTCAATTTTTAAATAGTAAATATATTATTTTTAAGGGAGATTAATCTAAATAGTAATAGTAAAAGAATTACCTTTCACCCTAGCATAGGGAAGTTACCTCCTCATAGTGAATAGTAAAAACTGTAAAAGAAAGAAAGTAAATTATTATTATTACAGAACGTAATTAAAAATTACAAAACTAAATTAAAAGAAACTTAGAGAGAGAAGAACTCCCTAATTACATCAAAGAAGTGGGAGGGAGAGGTACACTGAAATCTGAAATTTCAAGCTCTATTTATAGGCGCGGATAAGGGTCCAGCGTCGCGATGCCAGCTACAGTTCAAGGTCGCGACGCCAGCTACAGTTAATTGTGGCACAATGACGGCTTGACACGTGGCGAGGCGGCTAAGAGATCAGATCCTTATCCGATGATGTGGCACTGTTCATGATGTCATTGCTTACGTCACGCTGACGTGTGGAGGGCGATTGTCGGCAGCGTTAGATCTCGACACGTGGCACCGGCGCACATTAGCATCTTCGTTGTGATGGCGACACGTGGCACGACGCAAGATAGTATGATCGGCGCATGTTAGCAGCGGCGCACGTTAGCAAATTTCTCTGATTGGTCCACGTGTCCACGGCGTACATTAGCAAGTCCGGTGCATTCTGGGCGTCGCGACGCGAAAGGCTTCAGCGTCGCGACGCTGAAATGACGATTTTGCCCTTTTTGTCCAGTTTTTCCTGTTTTGCTCCAATTCACCTCCAGAATATCCTGAAACTTTATTTATCTACAAAATAACACAAAACACATCAAAATATTCACAAAACCTAAGAAACTATACAAAATATTAGGTTAAATGAGTGGGAAATAGTGATAGATTTACCACTCATCACCCACGATCTTCCTTGAGAATAGATAACCCTTTAATAGATTTCCTTATATGATGGACGTATTGTTGGACAATTATGACCTATAACGTCACTATTTGTACAGATCATGGTGTTGTTGTACAAATTAACTATGTGACAAAGGAGATTGCACTCTTATCATTTGTGATTAGATCACCAAGATGTATAAATGATAGGAGGTCCTTATGATTTGTTCCTGGATTGAGATGATATAAGACAGTATCAGTCCACGAAGGATAAATCATTAAATATCTCTAGTCAGAGTATTATGGAGATTGGACATCGATAATGCGTAAAAGACTAGTATTACACTTGTGCGCGTTATGAGGGCATAACGACATAGTTCTCATATATTTGGGTATAAGATACTCATGCAAGTGTAATAGGAGGTTGTGTTTTACCGATGGTGCGGGAAACAGCTTCGCTCTGGATAGACCCCCTCGGAATTCCATTGGTAGTATGACTACGAGTTTATGGAAGTCCGAAATCAGGGTAGGTGTATTTGGTCTTAACTTGAGACTTGCACCGCTAATGCTTGCGACAATCAATATACTTTGGTTTTGGTCGTCCAGGGCTTTAACAGGTTCTGTGTATGCCTCTTCTGGGTATATTGAGAATCGTAGTGTGTTGGGTGTGATGTCAAGACGGAAGTATCACTCCAGTCATATGGAGATGATGGTCACGTAGGATACGGTACTAGTACTCTTAAGTACTGCAGTCATCGGGATATTATGACTAGGTCATGTATATCCGATTATAGAGACTAGTTACCAGACATCCGACATGTGCTTCGTACGGGGCAGACACAATTCCAGCCCCAGGCCTAGCATGTGACATCCGATACTGGATCGAAATACGCAATACTACGTATACTACGCCTGATATAGATCGTTTATTCCTATAAGCATGTTTCTGGAGAATTGGGTAGGCATGGCACTTTGCTAGAAGCCAACCTTGTCTTGTAAATCGGTAAAAACATAGTACTAGGTACTTACGTGTTCGGATAGTCTGACGACCAGATTTACTGCCAACATATCCGGGGATCTCATGGGTCGCTTCCCGAAGATTCAACGATGACGTATGACTCACACTTTATTAATCTGGGATTAATTAGATGAGAGAGAAAATTAATCTGGGATTAATTACGGAGATATTTTATCTAGGATAAAATATTATTAAAGAGAGAAAAACGATTAGTTTGGAATTAATCGATAAAATAATATATTCGATATATTATACGAAATTGGATTTCGACGAGGAATTAAAATTAGATTTTAATTCGGGTGAACTAGTTAATTTAGAATTAATTCGTTAGCGACGTGAATAGTGATTTTGCTAAGCGTAATCATTTAATTATGTCGTAACGGAAAATTCGTTAATTTGGAATTAGCGAACCTGAGCCCGGAATTATTTGCGAGCGCATTCGCATTTCGAATTCGAGTGCGGCACGCAAGACAAATCAAGCGTCAAATCGCTAGTCGCATCTAGCGTCACATCATTCGTCAAACAAGTGATGGATGTCTTTCACTTTGAGTGATTGACACCAGTCATTATTCATTGATTGATGGAAGTTGATGTTGGTAGTTGGCAAGCCTTTATTGCTTGACTTTTTGTAAAAGGATTTTTGGTATATGTTTAATTGTTTTATGAAAACAATTATCTAATACACAATTTTTATCTCTCTCTTTCCTTATGGCTCACGGTTTGGAGCCAAAAACTCTTTCTTCTCTCACACGGTCTAGGACCGAATTTGTTCTTCTATTTTTCTGGTTATGCCGAAACACATGGAGAAGCAAATGATTTTTGAGTTAAAAATCATGAGTGCTAGCACACATTGAGTTATCCTAAGATGATAGGGAAGTAATTTCGTGAGCTTGGAATCCATTTTGTAAGCTTGGAGCTTGAAGATTCCTTGGAGGACCAAAGCCGATTTTGGGACATCAAAACCAGTCCACTGCCGAGCTTCATGGAGGAGGGCATAAATTTTTGTTGTCCAAAGCGTCGCTCAACCGATCGATGTGAGTATTCCGCAATTCCTCGATTGTATTCACACTATGTTTTTATGCTTTATATTCGATCCTCAGGACCGTAGAACTCCTACAATGGTATCAGAGCGGAGTAAAAGCATGAAACCAATTTAGGGCTTAAAATTGGGTAAATTATATTTGAGCATGATTTAATGAAATTGGATGATTTAGTATGCATAAATCATGTTGAATTGAAGATTGATTGGATCAATTTCAAGAAATTGTGTTTGGAACATTTTTCCCCAAAATGGAAGGGTTGGTCGAATCCTACATGAACCTTAATTGTCTTGGATTTTTGATTCATTGGATGAGTTGGAATCATGTTGGGTAATGTTAATTTGGATTTAATTGGATTGAATTCGGAATTAATTTTAAAAACCCCCATTGCCGAGACTTTGAGCATGAATATTGGGTTTGATTTTTGATTAAATTGTGTTGGACACTATTTGATGTAAAAGAGCATGATTAGTTGTGTAAATTGATGATTTGGAAATGTTGATTTATGTAATTAATTATGCTATACACTTTGTTTAATTAGATTATGAAATTGGATTTTTGTAATTTAATTAAATTGGGCTTAAATTGGATTTGGGCTTGAAATGTTGTAAATGGGCTAATTGGGCTTGGTTGTACCAAGTTAGGTTTAGGCTAAATTGGTTGGATCCAATTGGGCCCAAAACCGCTTCCATAAAGCCCAAATGCGACTAATGGACCTTAATAAATTTAATTGGGCCTAATGGGCCTAAATTGATTTCTAGGCTTATGGGGTTACTCCTTGATTGGGCTTTGGTTATTTGGTTTGACCCGAGTTGACCAAAAGTCCATGCCTTAAAGAAATTAATTAAAAGCCCATTGGACTTTAATTAAATTGACGTTGGACGTTAATCGGGCTTTGAGACCCGTAACGATTAAATTTGGAATTTAAGTCGTAAAGGTTCGTTAATAAAGTGTGATATTTAATTTGGAATTAAATAGTGAATTAGTATTAAATACAAATTGAATTGGATTTAATTATGTAGTTTAATTTAATTCGAGAATTCGTACTTTGAGTACTTATTCGCAAAACGAGTTTGACTCGCGCAAAATCAAATCGTTGTTTGAACATTGGATGTTCATTAATTATCAGATTAATTAATTTGATTAGATTGATTGATAACATGCTTGTGTGAATACATGGTAGCGATGCATGAATAATGTATATCGGATGGATATTATATGGGTGGGGCAATTTTAGAAATTATTGTAATAAATTTAGAATTTATTATTGGACCTGCGTGTCCAGCCTATTACCTCCATACTCTATGTATTTCTCTTCTCACATATTCCCCTCAATGTAAATGAGGTTTCTTTATAAGTGTATTGTAACGGGTAGAAGTAAATACTTGTGCTAGCGGGAGAGAGGAAAGCGAGAGATTTGATCTAGGATCAATGTGTTAAGTATCCATACGCATATCATTATTATTTTATTATACGCGCTTTATTATGTGTTTAGAATGCATGTTTAAGGGTGTATGATGATGAGACCTTAACAAAGATAAAAAATTGGTTGCCAATTTGCACGCGAAAAACCTTCGCAAAATATTAAGCGTTTTTCCTTCCATTGAGTGATTCTTACTCAAGATCCAAAACTAGCATTGGTTTGTTGGCCAAAGTCAAGACCTTTGTCCGTCGATGATGTGTTTGAATCACAAAGGCTTTGTTCCATATTGGTGTCTTGTCCAAGTTGTGGTTTGTTGGCCAAAGTCAAGACCACTTCTTGTCCATCGACATTGATTACGAAGCCTTCCATGGTCAATGGGTTCCGCTTAACTGGGATCACTAAGTTTGTTGTGACAAAGCCAAGGCTTAGTTGATTTAGAGGAAAAATGTTAGGTAATATATTGGATATATTGGCATATATAAGATATATGTTTCGGACTTGGATGTCCCCCTACTGGATCTAGGAATTGGATTGGATCCAATTGATCTTAGAGATCTACCTAGTTAATTATCATACAATTTGTTGGCCAAAGTCAAGATTGTGTGATATTTAACGGTATCCTATCCCATTAGGAAACACGGTTTCCCAAGTACTCGACAGAGGGTTAGAGGCTCGCCGAAAAATAGTGGGAGGCAAGAATTAAATTTGCAATATTCGTTTAATTACTTGCCATACGCGCTCAATCAAATATTATTCGTCAATTAAATTAAATGTTAGTTGGACTAATATTTAATCGTTGTTTTAATATAACAGTTGGACTGTATTCAAACAAATTAATTATAGTTTATTAAATAGTTGGACTATAATAATCATTATAATAAATAGTACCTAAATCGTTGATTAAATAGTTGGACTATTAGAATCAAGATAAAATTGAAAGATTGGCATTTAAAACATAATCCTAGGGAAAATGTATTTAAATGTTTTAATTTTCAAATTGGGAATAATTTTAGGATAGTCCTGGAAATCTAATAAGTTACTTTATTTGATAAAATAACATATTAGGCCTAAGCCCAGAGTTAAGCAAATAGTATAGCATAATCTTTAGAAGATTTATGTGATGATAACTTTAGTGCTTAATCCATTAAACTTGTCAAATAGACTCCTTAATTTCTTAATCAGAACTAAGAATTAGATCCTTATAGTATGATATTGAAATTGAAGGATCTTCAAAGATCTATTCTTAGATCTTAGAATTTATATTGCAATAAATAACTCTTGGAGAGTTAATGACTATTCTCAAGGAGACAAAGTCAAACTTTGCAATAAGGTGAGTAGCGCAAGGCGCACCTTACTTCGATATTCTAGAAACCCTTGGCTTGGCCAAAGGCTACTGGAATGTGAAAAAGGGCAAAGGCAAAATCATTATAGTCTTCTGGGAAGATAAAGGGTATATCCCAAAATGTCTGCCTAAATATGTGGCAAACGGGATCGCGGAAGCGTGACTGCCGTTTGGACAAAGCAGACATGAAGGAATTAAAGACGATGCAAGGCTCCGGCTTTAAATATGTTTGTCATAATTATGTTCACTACTAGTATTAAATTAGATTTTAGATACTTAGTGTGAAACATAAAAATATACTGATGTTCAGAATTTGCTATGAGCAGGATACTAACTTCAGTTGATATTAATCTACGAATCGGAAACGGGACGAAAGTCGCTGTTTTAACCGTAGATACCTAAGTTTAGGAACTACCCTTCGGGTTGGTACTTAAATTTGGAAACTGTTATAATGTAACTAGTTTGACTAGAAACATTATCTCTATATCAGTGTTTAACCCGCTGCGGGTGTACCTTTATATTCTAGAACACTAAAGTGTTTTATTTTATAAAGATGATATTGAGATAAACACATTAGATGTGAATAACAGAATTTATATTTTGAATATAAATAAATCTCAAACGTACAAAATGACAAACAAATAGCTTAAACTGATTTGATCAGAAGAAACTTAAATGTGGCATTGTTGTCTGGGACACAATTAAACAAGAATCGTATATCCACACTTTCGAAGAGTGGGTACTAGGACATATTTGATTCTATTCAAATAAAGTCTACGAATCTAGTTTATTGGGCAAAGTACCTAAAACACATTTACTTGGTAAAAGTGTAAATGCCACCGATCTGTTAGCCCTAATTCATAGTGAAGCAAGTGGGCCCATGTCTAGCTAGGCTAGAGGTGGATATTAATATTTCGTGACCTTTACGGATGTGGCATCTCATTATGGTTATGTGTTTCTTTTGAAACACGAATCGGAAACTTTTAGAGTTTTGACACAGAATAGACAAACAGATCGGCTAAAGTGTTAAAACATCACGGTTAGACCATGATGAAAATACTTAAGCAATAAGTTTCTAATATACTTGAAAGATTATAGTATTCTTTCAAAGAGGACTCCTCCCGGAACACGTCAATTTGACAGTGTGTCCGAACGGATAAACCGAATTTTGTTAGACATGATAAGGTTAATCATGAGTCGCTCTGAGCTACCATTTCCTTCAACTGATACACATAAACAGTGCAGAACTTATTTTGAATAAAGTTCCATAAAATCTGTTTGACAGACTTTATATTAGATATGAACGGGAAAGAAACCGGGTTTCTCATTCCTGAAAATTTGGGTATGCTGGGCATATGTTTGGATGATACCAAACTAAAACCCAAAATGGATAAGTGCCAATTGTAGGTTATCCTAGGGAAACCAAAGTATAGTACTTATACAACTCACAAGAGAACAATTTAATTGTTGCTCACCATGCGGTTTTCCTAAGAGGAATACCAATATGCAGTGGTCAGTGGGAGGATAGTAAAACTCGATGAAAATCAGAGTAATACTGTTTCTAGCACTGAATCTTAATGGAACATAAATAGTTCATCTAGGATGAAACTATACTAGTAATCTTCGAATACACAAGAACCACGTAAGTCGGAGAGAGTCAGAAAACAACCTGGGTATGGGTTTCTGATCTCACCTCGTAAAGATGTCAATCTTTTGAGGTATACCAACTGACTACGTATGAGGAAGTGATACAAGGTATCGACTCCCTATTATGGCAAAGTACCATGACATCCGAAATAGATCCCATGTATATCAATAAGTTTGGATACTAGTTGATGTACCGCAAGGTAATATACCAACGTATAAAGCTAGGCTTTTAACGGAAAGGTATCATTATCAACATTGTGTCGATTACGACGAAAACTTTTACCTGTTGTCACGGTAAATCCATTTGGATAATGTTTGCTGATGCTGTATGTTTCATTTATGAAATATGACAGTTGAACGGGAAAATCGCTTTCCTGAAAATGAAACCTTTTGGAGGATGTTTACAACATCCTGACGGTTTTGTCGTACCAAAACTAGCAAACAAGGTTTGCAGGTTACTCGATCCATGTATGGATTGAAACAAGCATTGAGTTCTTGGAATTATCGTTTTAATGTAATCATAATGGAGTATGATTTAATTCAAAACGAAATGATTCTTGTGTATATAAGGAGGTTAGTGAGAGCGCACTCACAATAAATATCCTATAAATAATGATAATATATGTCATTTCTTGGAAATGATATTCCCATAAAACAATCGGTGAAAGCTTGGCTTTCATGAAAACTCTCCGAGAAATCGTACATTGAAAAATGTACGCGACCTGGTGTCTCAG
This sequence comes from Zanthoxylum bungeanum, assembly GCA_019454045.1. Classification (NCBI taxonomy): domain Eukaryota; kingdom Viridiplantae; phylum Streptophyta; class Magnoliopsida; order Sapindales; family Rutaceae; genus Zanthoxylum; species Zanthoxylum bungeanum. The sequence continues at coordinate 229,284 of SKCR01024820.1, forward strand.
ACGCTTTGAGCATATGGATTCACAAACAGGCCAATCCAAGTGATAGTCACTGGATTGATATTAAGAACATCCATTAGTATCTTATAGATCTAAGGATGTTGTCTTAATCTATGGAGAAGGAGAACTTGAAGTGACTGGGATCACTACTACAAGTTTCCCAACCGATAAAACGACTATAAGTCACAAAACGGTACTATACAGTTTGAAATAATGGTACAGTGAGCTGGAAATCTTCCAAGCAAGATACTGTTACCGAATAAACAACAAATGCGGGTTATTGCTGCAGCTGAGGCAGCAATAGAAGCCATTTGGGTCGATAATAAATCAAATTAGATTAGGAATAGTTCTGTTAGTAGCTGAGCTAGGCTCCAGCACATGCTAAAGAATTAATGGTCTCATCAACGATCCAGATACATACTTCGACTATCATCTGATTCGTTCGGATCATACATCATGGCGATGTGATGATCGAATAAATCGCATCAGACGATAATCATGCAAATCCGCTGACGAAAGCCTTTTCTCAGCAGTTTGAGTGAACCGTACATAGTTCAGGTGTAAGACACTCGAGTGACTGGCTATAGGCCAAGTGGGAGATTGTTGGACAATTATGACCCATAGCGTCACTATTTGTACACATCATGATGTTGTTGTACAAATTAACTATGTGACAAAGGAGATTGCACTCTTATCAATTGTGATTAGATCACAAAGATGTATAAATGATAGGAGCTCCTTATGATTTGTTCCTGGATTGAGATGATATGAGACAGTATCAGTCCACGAAGGATAAATCATTAAATATCCCTAGTCAGATTATTATCGAGATTGGACATCGATAATGCGTAAAAGACTAGTATTACACTTGTGCGCGTTATGAGGGCATAACGGTATAGTTCTCATATATTTGGGTATATGATACTCATGCAAGTGTAATTGGAGGTTGTGTTTTACCGATGGTATGGGAAACAGCTTCGCTCTGGATAGACCCCCTCGGAATTCCATTAGTAGTATGACTATGTGTCAATGGAAGTCCGAAATCAGGGTAGGTGTATTTGGTCTTAACCTGAGACTTGCACCGCTAATGCTTGCGACAATCAATATACTTTGGTTTTGGTCGTCCAGGGCTTTAACAGGTTCTGTGTACGCCTCTTCTGGGTATATTGAGAATCGTAGTGTGTTTGGTGTGATGTCAAGACGGAAGTATCACTCCAGTCATATGGGATGATGGTCACGTAGGATACGGTACTAGTACTCTTAAGTACTGCAGTCATCGGGATATTATGACTAGGTCATGTATATCCGATTATAGAGACTAGTTACCAGACATCCGACATGTGCTTCGTACGGGGCAGACACAATTCCAGCCCTAGGCCTAGCACGTGACATCCGATACTGGATCGAAATACGCAATACTACGTATACTACGCCTAATATAGATCGTTTATTCCTGTAAGCATGTTTCTGGAGAATTGGGTAGGCATGGCGCTTTGCTAGAAGCCAACTTTGTCTTGTAAATCGGTAAAAACGTAGTACTAGGTACTTACGTGTTCGGATAGTCCAACGACCGGATTTACTGCCAACATATCCGGGGATCTTATGGGTCGCTTCCTGAAGATTCACCGATGACGTATGACTCGCACTTTATTAATCTGGGATTAATTAGATGAGAGAGAAAATTAATCTGGGATTAATTACGGAGATATTTTATCTAGGATAAAATATTATTAAAGAGAGAAAAACGATTAATTTGGAATTAATCGATAAAATAATATATTCGATATATTATACGAAATTAGATTTCGACGCGGAATTAAAATTAGATTTTAATTCGGGCGAACGAGTTAATTTAGAATTAATTCGTTAGCGACGTGAATAGTGATTTCACTAGGTGTAATCATTTAATTACGTCGCAACAGAAAATTCGTTAATTTGGAATTAGCGAAACTGAGCTCGGAATTGTTTACGAGCGCATTCGCATTTCGAATTCGAGTGTGGCACGCAAGTCAAATCAAGCGTCAAATAGCTAGTCGCATCTAGCGTCACATCATTCGTCAATCAAGTGATGGATGTCTTTCACTTTGAGTGATTGACACCAGTCACTATTCATTTATTGATGGAAGTTGATGTTGGTAGGTCGCAAGCCTTTATTGCTTGACTTTTTGGAAAAGGATTTTTGGTATATGGTTAATTGTTTTTGGAAAACAATTATCTAATACACAATATTTATCTCTCTCTTTCCTTATGGGTCACGGTTTGGAGCCAAAAACTCCTTCTTCTCTCACACGGTCTAGGATCGAATTTGTTCTTCTGTTTTTCTGGTTCTGCCGAAACACATGGAGAAGCAAATGATTTTTGTGGCAAAAATCATGAGTGCTAGCACACATTGAGTTATCCTAAGGTGATATGGAAGTAATTTTGTGAGCTTGGAATCCATTTTGTAAGCTTGGAGCTTGAAGATTCCTTGGAGGACCAAAGCCGATTTTGGGACATCAAAACCAGTCCATTGCCGAGCTTCATGGAGGAGGGCATAAATTTTTGTTATCCAAAGTGTCGCTCAACCGATCGATGTGAGTATTCCGTAATTCTTCGATTGTATTCACACTATGTTTTTATGCTTTATATTCGATCCTCGGGACTGTAGAACTCCAACACGTATACCTGTCGGGCGGGGGTGGCCATAATTGGAACTTAAACTTAATGAATCCAGGTAATTGGGTATTTGCATCTGACCATCGACAGATGCTTTTGCATGATTTCGTGTTCCAGGTTAGTAAACCGATATATTACATAAACATGAAATAACCAATTCATCTTTAAAAAAATATTGGAATAAATCACAACCCTGGATAATTTTATAAATTTAAATTTTCCTCAACCTACTTCTGCACAATTTTATTTACTTGTTTTTAAATTTAAAGTCATCACCCAATCAATCAATCAATCTGTTAGATACTAGTAATCATTTGGCCTCATAAAAATTAATAGCTTAGGTTTTAAGTCATCGTGGGATCGATACTTTTTATACTTCTTGAACAATATGTGCGCTTGCATTATACGCGTGTGATTAGGCCGGTCAACGACAGACTCCACGTGTCGCGAAGCCCACCTGATCAGACCTGAGGTAGAGCCTCTATTTATTCCACATTTCGATGCTAAGTGTTGGCCATCGCGATGTTCACTCAAATAGAATCGAGACAGAGTGCTTCTGTTTGCTACGCGTCACGATGATGAGGTCGAGCATCGCGACGCTAGTCCAATTTCAAGGCCTAACCCCAACTGTTTCATTAATGATGCTCAATGCAATCCCCACCATCACATTAACACATTTACATAAACAATTCTCTAAAGTTTAATATCCACATACAAGAGCCAGCCTCAATCCCCAACCTCTTATATACTATTAGATCAAAGAATGTATACTAGAGCATTAAAAGTCTCAACACTTACTCAAATTCTTCTCATAATACACCTCATTCCAAACACACTTCATCAATAATTTCCATTAAAGTAACATCAACTCATCCTCTAAAAATAATGACACATTCGACCACTTCTTCACATGAAATGTACAATTATGCATGCTAGCAACTTGATCATGGCTAATTTAGCAATTTCAAATCCTAGGGTTCACAAGATGCGAATTTGGGTTATATTCTCTTTGCCCGAAAACTGAAAAAATAAGAGATGAAGAGAGAAAAAAGAGTTTATCATCTTGAATCTACCACTTGACATGAAAAATGAAAGTCTTATCAAGCAAAATGGAGTAAAAAGAATTCCTCCATTTTCTTCCTTCCTTAACTTTTTTAGCCATTTTGAGGGATGAGGGAATATTTCCCTATTTATAGAAGAAGATGGTTGATTTTTGTAATCAAGTGGGTGGTCAAGATTGTGCCACATCACCTCTTTCTAGCCCATTCCCGAATTCTACTATTACAGTTATGGAAATCATAATTTTTCACTTTTTTTGGTTCGAAATTAGAAACATTTCCAATATAAAAATTATAGGTCTCGATCTTAGCTTTCCAGCTATATAAAGTTCTTAAAAATCGGAGATCGTACGAAGAAGTTGTGGCCCAAACACTAAGGGATGTTCAGAGTGGATAATCGGACAAATTTCGTATCGGATTGCGAGGAATTTTCCGAATGTCCCAAAAGTCATTTCATGAGCATATACATACTTGAACATGATTTATATCATATATAATGTCTCTAATAATGTAATGGTTGTCGGGATTATCGGGTGTTACATATATATAGCTAACATTCATACCTACAATTTTCATTAAGAAACTTTCTCAAATTAAGATTTCCATAAAGTCAAAATCAACCACAAAGTCAGTAAATCGGAATAGTCACCGTCACATTCATAAATACAACTCAATTACAATATTAACCACATACATATTCCTTATCATATTTCTCACTTATAATGACAGTTACAAATACTCAAATTATATTTGCTCAGTTATAATGATTGTCACATATGCAAATAATCAGTCACAATTCTCAGTTACAATGTCAGTCACATTTATAATATCATTTTACAAACATAAAAATATATTAGAACATTACCAAATCAAAAAAAAATGGGGTGTAGAAAATAAAATGATTAATAGAGAGAGCTAAATTTAAGTCGTCATTTGATGATTAACAAACTATTAATATTGACGGCTGTTTATGGTTCGAATGGCATAACAAGGAATTCCCCCTCGAATAAACCTCTCTCGAATAGTGAAATTATTTGGTTAGTAGAGAACCAAATAAACGTAGCAGACAAATAAATAATCACACAGATATTTTACGTGGTTCAGTGGAGAGTGGCTTCAACCTACGTCCACGTGAGAATATGGGATAATTGTATATGCCTAGGGGCCAAGGCCGACCCGGGCTATAATATTGGGGAATATTACAACACAAACACTTCTCACCTTGGGTCGTGACACGCCATTATAATTCACACAAGTCGTCGGATGACGACCCACTTTCTCTCTCTATCTCTAGCTTTCTCTACTATTTAGCTTTCGATTCTTACAAATGTTGTGAAATGTAAAATTTATTAACCCTTTCTAATGTGGCTTCTATCCTATTATATCGTGTCCCAAATCCATTATTGTAATCGACCCTGGCATCAACTTATGTCACTAAATCATCATTACAAACTTTAGCTATCGTTTCTACCATATTCTCAACCAAACAAATATGCTCATTTTCCTGCCACTACACTGACCTAGGGTGGCCTATAACAGCTCTACTCTGCCACTACTTTATCATTGTACCATTCTATGATCAATGTGAACCACTACTTTATTTCTTTCATCATTGACCTTCTAGAAGCGCCCCCTATGTAGGGCATACATCATATGCTCTAATACTGGTTGGCTAATGATCTCATCTTCGTTCCTCTGGTCGGGCTATCGAGGAAGATGATATTTCTCAAAGTTGCTCCTCCAACAACTCAACTTGGTCGGGGTCATACAAAGTGACATCCTCGGGTCGGACCATATGATATCTGAGTAGAGCTTAAAAAATCCTCTATTCGGTCGGGTATGGACTGTTGACTGCACCATTTTCCACATACTTTTCTCCTGGGTGCACTTTTCAGTAACCGTGGTCGGGTCATTCTTCTAATCTCCATCACACTTTGGGCCCATGGGCCATCGAATCTAGCTATCAATATATTGGCTTAATATATTTTTTACCCTTCTCCGGGTCTTGACCCTCCTCGCGGAATAGTCTTTCGAAAAAAAACCGTTAAAATTTGTCATCTAGTTCTCGGTATCAATGAGTTTTGGAGTTGATGTCGAGAACTTTAAAAAAGATGGTGGTACATGCAGATGAAGACTGATCTAATTCCTCGAGTTGAAACCTCGCACGCTGACTTACCCCATATCATCAAAATATATTCTCTCAGGTCTATCCGTCTTGAGGTGGATTGCTTGCATGTTGCCAAATTTTTAACCTCCTCCTATCTGTTGGATTTCCTTCCTCGGTATTTGAAAATGCGGTTATAGGGCTTCGAAACATCCCTAGGAATATACGAAGGCATAAAGTCTCTTGCCGTTTCATCTCCCCGACATGCCACATGTCAGTCATCCGTGTCTAGCCCACCAAAAGTTTGAACGATTGAGTTTTATCGAGCACATGGTCCTTATCTAAACCCTTAATTTGAATTCATCAATGGTGAACCCGAGACATGGCATCTATCCACCACTCCAATTTCAAACCAACGGTCAGGATAAACCCGAGTAGCCTTTATAAAGCCCATTTTTTCATCTTGTAAAAACTTTTGACACTTCTTCTCTTGGAAAAACTCTCAGAATCTTAAACTCTCTATAACCTTCGAGCTCTCTCAAAGACTTCAATCCTCAATCTTCATCTCAACACTTCATTATACAAGTAAGTGTCTTTTTACTGTCTTTACTTTCTTATTCTAAGCATGTTTTTGTGTTTTTCCAAACAATGCATGATGAATACATGCCTTTGTGTGATGAATATGGCATGCTTAATAGAATAAACCCTAGGTAGATAATAAGCCTAATATAACTGGCAGGATAATTTCAATTAATCTGACTAACATTCCTCATCGAGTCATCCCGTTTTAGGAATGTCTGAATCTGAAGCTTCTTCCCTCCTCTTGCTGTCATCTCATCTGAGGTATCCGCCATATAACCTTCTGACCTGATCAACGTGGAAATATCGAGATTAGCAGCACCCACTAACCTCAATACCACTCAAACTCCTTCAGATGTGGAAAACCAATCTTTCAAATAAGACAGCCCCGCCCCGACCAAACGCTTCCACACATGGACTTCGAATTCTTAGATATGGATAGGTCCTCTTCAATAACCTAGGCCGAGCTGGACTAGATGAAGGAGATATTCATCATTTATAAGGGGATTGGATTGTACATACCTCATGACGGTGACCAGGCAAGTCGACCAAGTGGTGATCATGTTGTAATGCGTTCAGCTTTCTTCGACATGGGTTTGAGACTGCCCATTCAAGGGTAATTCACCAAGATATTGGCCACAATGAATCTAACCTTGTGCCAACTAAACTTAAATAGATATAGAGTGCTCGTCGGGCTCTATGTAATCTATAGACGAGCCGGCCTGAGCAAGCCATCAATTCAAGAGTTAAAGAAGCTCTATCGACTGAATGCCAACCCCAAGGGTATTACTTGTCCATATATCCCAAGGGAAAACACATGTTCCCCAACCTCTCAGCCACCAACAAAAACTTCAATGAAAAGTGGTTCTGGGTCGGGGGCATGTGGGGACAGGAGCAACTCTATGATGATAAGATCATCATCCCAAATGTATTTAGAATGAGAGGTAATTCCCTGAGCTTCTCATGTTTCTATATTTAGAATTCTCCAACCTTAGCCTACTAAAAAACTTGCAAACTTTGTAGCTTGTTAGGGTGACCAACCAAAGGTTCGACATCAAGTCCGAGTGAGGATACAAATGGCAACCCAATATACGAGCCACTACCAAAACATACTCAAAAGTTTCTCTTTTTCTAATGTGAGTCTTATACTGAGCACCCTTCCATCAGCAGGCAAACAGCCCAGTAGTTATCAACTGACCAACCATCTTTGCTTTTCCTGTTTTCTTTGTTTTTTTATCTTTATTTGACCTGATCTTGCATTCTGTTTCTAGCATTATGTTTCTCTGATACAGCTATGTCTGAAAGGAGGGTCAACCTTTTTTCCATTGTAAGGGTAAGTAAAAATTCCAAGCCCGGGGTGGGCCAAGTAACACCCGTCCCCGACCCACCACTCTAAATCCACCCCAACAAACTCAGCAAACTTCAACACCAACTCAAACCATTAATACGCCACCACTGCCCCCAAAGTAACAGAAGAGGCTCACACATAAAGTCATGGGTGAGACGTCCGAGCAAATTTTGGAGGAAGCTTCTCCCAAAAATTAGACTGGAAAATCCCATGGGAAGGCCCCGATGACCTTCGCCTCACAAAAAATTACACCTGATACTTTAGGGATGGAAGATCTCCCGGAGAACATGAGTGACAAGTGACTCTAGAGAATGCCCTCACCTATGAGAATATTTCGCTAGAAGAGGTCATTAAGAAAGTAGGTCGCCTCCAACAGAAGATAATGACCCATAACCCTTTTTTTTTTCATTACTCTACTTCTTGAATTGATCAAACCTTTACTTTGTGCATATGACCTATCTGTTGGCAACAAACATGGACGTGCTAACAAGCACGGTTGTAGAGGGTGGTCATGCTCAAAGGCTCTATGACAAACTGACTCGAAAGGAGCAGATGCCGAATAAGAAATTGGATGATGCCCAGATCGAGACCGAATCACTCCATCAGGCCATCAAGGTCACTAAAAGAGAAAGGAACGATGTCTAGGCTGAGGCTACTGCTCGAAATTTAGAGCTGAAATTATTGTAGGCTACAACAGCATTGGCCGATGTGGAGCACAACAAAACCAAGAATGAGCTGGCCAAGACCCAAACCAAGTTATGTGACTTACAAGCCCACCTCGTCGACCATATTGAGGCAACGAAGATCGACATCCTTATTGAAGAGCTAAAATAATTTTTTGATTTTATTGCTGGTACTTATCCAGACCTGGACTTGAGTTTGCTCCATCAAGTCTTAGGAGTTTCAAATAGGGGATTCTTTTGAGGAGGCCAATGGAGTAAAAGACATCGAGGAGTACGAGTTAGTTAATGACCCAACCCCCCCGACCACCATGCCTCTTCTTGCTGATGAAATTCCTACCCATTTTACTTCTTTTCTTGCTGATGCAACTTCTTTAGTCTCTAACCCTACTATTTTTTTAGGATATGCCCTCAAGCCAATCATGTCATACGGTTCATTGATATTGTCATTATGTAAATATAATCTTATCATTAGTTGTAAATTAGTTTACGATTAATATAATTACAATCTTATAACATTTTATATATGTTCAGCTGCTATCATATAGTTTATGCAAAATACGATCCTATGATGTATTATATGTCAAGACTCTATCTGTAATAAGTTATAGATATGAGTATAGAGTTTTATTTTAAATACATCCAAATCTATTCCCGACTGAGGTGATGTCATTAGAGATGATCACATCATATGACTGACATATTTTTGATTCTTTCATAGATCAATACTAGATACTGATAATTTGATGACAAGTCTCACGTCACAAGAGCATGAACATGGATAATGAGTTTGAGAAATATGTTACTAAATATAACTAAATGTGACGAATCACATAGGCTATTACTTGCAGTCAATGATTAATCGCACATCCATACTAATGTATCATTAGTCATTTGACTTGAGGCGTCACAGTTATTGAGATATATGTCGTAAAGCTTCATGTAATGTAAACAGATTTATTTGTTATAACCTAAAAGATGCATTATTCATTTATCAAATGTTTAATTTAAATCACATATTGTAAATTATCTTATTTACCCTTAATTACTCATGTGCCTTCAGACTTAGTGTATGAGTATCATACACAAGAGGATCTAAGTCTGAAATTAGTAATCTAAAATAGTCCACGAAAGCAAACAAATAGGGTACTTTGTTTGTGGTTTATCTATATTTGTAGTCCATTATATAATTATATGATGATCTTGATCCGGGATCGTTCATGTGGTGACATGAGAATGAAGACACCTTATAAGATGTGATCATATAGGACTGGACCCATATATAAATGAGTTTCTTATAATATCCGTTAAATAAAGAAATTCATTTCAATCTACTAGATGGTCATTTATGGATTGACTGAATCCTGAGTGTACTGTGAATTCATGCATGACAGGCTATGTCATTTGATTTACAAAGGTGAGGTTGGTGTAGCAATCCCGACCAATAGCTATAAACTTTGGGGAAATGGTTTGGTGTATAGCTGGGAACGTTTTACATAGATATGAAGTTGATTCCTTCTTGCGAGAAGTAGAGGAGTATCTTCCTTAAGGGTTAATTCGTTACTTGAACGATTATAGCGCTCAAGTCTTTCTATTGCAAATAGAAAGATTAACATTGATAATGGTTATGAATAAATCGTTCATTAAGAATCAATGGTACTTAAGGTAAAAAATAATTAGAGGGGTATAATGGATATTATGATCCGGCTCTTATTATGAGATACTCGTGAATGGCCAATCCGTATGAAATGACTATATCTATGGACACCGACGTAGTTCGGCTTATATTATCAATCTACGGTAATGAGAGTGCAGTTTCAGGTTTTTAGTGGAATAATCTGAAGTTACTAATTCAGAATATTTAATTAAGAGTTTAATTAATATTTTGGGATTATTGGAACTCAGAACTGTAGGTCCATTTGGTCCCCTGCTATCTCGATATACTGTAGGAAATTAAATATAATTGGATAGTCTAATTTATACTCACATATATATGTTATTATTAATATGATTAATGATAATTTTTGTCGCACTTGAAACTATATATTTATTTTAATATATGGTTTTCCTAATAAATGATTATATGATAATTATTTATTATAAGTTATTTTATTAAGTTATATTATATAATTTAAATAATGATTTTAAATTATGAATTTCCAAAAATGTAATTTGGAAACTCTTGATTTGGAATGGAAGTTACACCTTTTATTTTGACAACCAAATATTGTCATTATGATGACAATTAAGTAAAAATTTGGTGGTTACAAAATAGGTGGGGCTGGCCGATTTCTTTAGGCAAAAGAGTTAGGGTTTATTTTATTTTGTAAAATTAAACCCTAAGTATAAAAGGATAAGTGTGTTATCTTTTACCAAATTCAGAATTTTTGAAACCCTAGCCACCTTAGTTCATCTTTTCTCTCAAGTGTTGAAAGAAAAAGAAAAAGAGCACAAGAAAAGAAAAAATTAGTGTGTGATATCATTGATCTCTAAAGTGTTTAGAGATTGTTTTGGTGATTGAAGCCCACACTTCTCTTTGTTGGTTATGAGACATTACAAGGAAGAACAATCGGGTTTGGAACCAAAATAAATCACCATCTTCTTCTTATATACTCACACGGCTGCTCACTGCCGCATCTTGTTTAAGGGTGGTAATTTGGGTTAGGATTCATTTATTCGTTCGATTCGATTCACTTTAAAGCGAATACGGGTTTGAAAAAATAGATTCGTTTAATAAATTGGTCGATTCGATTCGATTCGATTCTTTTATTAAGCGAATCGAATATGAATATAAGCTGATTGATTCATTTATTCATTTATGATTAATTTTATCATTTTCTTTTACTAGTTATTGTTAATTTTCAATTAAGATTCGAGAAATTATGGCTAATTACCATAAAAACAAATAATATTGTCGATATTCGGTAGGTATTTTTAGTAAATATATTAATTACATATTTCATATGCATATATTTATGAAAAAATGTAAATAAATTATGGTAAATTATTGTTAGTGTCCTAGACATGCCCAAGGTCTCTAAATCATTATTTGTGTGTGAATAGAATAAGTAAGTTTGCGGAAAGAACTCGCATTGATTGTTTGAAGTTCAAAACTTTCTTTGATGTATGGAAGCTCCAAGCTTTATGTTGAGTGTTTCCAACCCAATGGTGAGTTTCCCTATCATCTTGATTTACTCTAAATGTGCTAGCAAGCTTGAAAATTTTGGAACAAAACTTCAATGAGAGAAGAAGGCTCTCGGCCAAGGAGGAGGGAGAATATAGATTTTGTGTTTTCAACTTGTTACCAAAGTTGATGTGTGTTGGTTTTTCAAAAACCAAAAGTAAGTATATCAAAACTTGTTCAACACACTTTAGTTGTGTGAAAGATGGCATTAAATGAGCTCAACCACTTCCATCAACTTTTGACAAGTTGATGTAAGTCAAGTGGGACCCACCACTTTGAAATTCAAAATTTGGTTGGCTTCTCCAACACACAACTAAGCTTTGGGCCCGGATTCATTTAATCCGACTAAATGAATTTTCCGTCGCTAAATAATTAAATCCAATTTAATTAAATAATTATGCCTCGCAAAATTATTACGATAATCGCTTACGAATTAATTCCAAATTAATTCGTTCGCTTGAATTAAAATCTAATTTTAATTCCGTATTGAAATCCAATTTCAATTAATATATCTGATTATTATTTTAGCCCAAATAAATAAATTAAATAGTAAAATCTATTTTAACTATTAAATTTATCTTACCAATTAATTCCAAATTAATCGTGTTCTCTCTTCTATACGAATTTAATCCCAGATAAATTCTTGTCGTAATTAATCTCAGATTAATTTTCTCTCTCATAATGAATCCCATATTAATTATGTTCGAGTCAAATGTCATCGGTGAATCTTTGGGAAGTGACCCAAGAGATCCCTAGATATGTTGGCAGTAAATACGGTCATCGGACTATCCGAATACGTGGTACCCCGTACCACGTTCCTACCGATTTACAAGACATGTTTGGCTTCTAGCAAAACACCATGCCTGCCCAATTCTCCAAAAATATTCAACGAAGAATATATAATCTGTCTCAGGTATAGTATACTATGTATTGCGTATTACGATCCAATATAGGATGTCACTTGCTAGGCCTGGGGCTGGAATTATGTTTGTCCCGTACGAAGCATATATCGGATCACTAGCAACTAGTCTCTGTAATCGGATAATCATGACCTAGTCATATTATCCCGATAGCTGCAGCATTTATGAGTACCAGTTTCGTATCCTACGTGATCACCATCTCCGCTATGACTGGAGTGAAACTTCCATCTTGACATCACACCCAATACACTACGATTCTCAGTATACCCAGAAGAGGCGTACACAGAACCTGTTAAAGAACCGAACGACCAAAACCAAAGTGTATTGATTGTCGCAAGTATTAGCGATGCAAGTCTCAGGTTAAGACCACATACACCTACCTTGATTCGGATTCCCATAGACACAGTCATACTACCAATGGGATTCTGAGGGGTCTATCCAGAGCGAAGCTGTTCCCGGTCCAACGGCTAACAGAACCTCATATCACACTTGCATAGGTATCCAATACTTAAATATATGAGAACTATGCCATTAAGCTTCCATAATGCGCACAAGTGTAATACTAGTCTATTCCGCATTATCGATGTCCAGTCTCGATAATACTACGACTAGGGATATTTAATGATTAAACCGTCCATGGATTAATATTGTCTCATATCTTATTAATCTGGAACTAATCATAAAGACTTTTATCATTTATATATCTAAGTAATCTAATTATAAAATGATAAAAGAGCAATTTCCTTTGTCACATAGTTAATTTGTACAAAAACACAATGTCTTTTACAAATAGTGATGTTATGGGTCATAATTGTCAAACAATCTCCCACTTGGCTCATAGCCAATCACTCAAGTATCTAACACCTGAAATATGTACATGTCGTTCAAACGTTTGCTGAGAAATAACTTTCGTCAGCGGATCTGCAATGTTGTCATCTGAGGCGATCTTTTCGATCTTCACATTGCCACGATGTATAATCTCACGAATCAGATGGAAACGTCGAAGTACATGTTTGGATCATTGATGAGACCGCGGTTCCTTAGCCTGTGCTATAGCCCCGTTATTGTCACAATACAAAGGTACGGGCTCAACCGCTAAAAGAACTACTCCTAATCCAATTAGAAATTTACGGATCCAAACTGCTTCTTTTGTTGCCTCAGCTGCAGCGATATATTCCACTTCTGTTGTTGAATCGGCAACAGTCTCTTGCTTGGAAGATTTCCAGCTCACAGCTCCATTGTTCAAACAAAATATGTACCCCAATTGCGACTTACAATCGTCTTTATCGGTTTGGAAACTTGCATCGGTGAACCCAGTCACCTCAAGTTCTACTTCCCATAAACTAAGAAATCATTCTTAGTTCGTCTAAGATACTTAAGGATGTTCTTAACAGTAATCCAGTGACCATCACCTGGATCGGCCTGATAGCGACTACACATGCTAAAAGCATATGAGACATCAGGTCGCATACATATTATGGCCTATATGATCGATCCGACTGCAGAAGCGAACGAGATCTGACTCATGTTATCTCTCTCATCGTTAGTTTAAGGACACATGTCCTTAGATAGAGAGACGTCATGTGACACTGGAAGCAGCCCCCTCTTAGACTGACCCATGTTGAATCTCTTCAACACTTTGTCAATGTATGAGCTCTGGGAGAGTCCAAGCAGCTTTCTAGATCTATCCCGGTAGATCCTTATTCCTAGAATAAAGGCTGCTTCTCCCAGATCTTTCATGGAGAATTTTAATGAAAGCCAAGCTTTCACCGATTGTAGCATGGGAATGTCATTGCCAAGAAGCAATACATCATCAACGTAAAGGACAATGAATGTCAGTGCGCTCCCACTAACCTTCTTATATACACAAGGATCATCATCGTTTTGAATGAAACCATATTCTTTTATGATCTCATCAAAACGTTGGTTCCAAGAATACGATGCTTGCTTCAATCCATAAATGGATCGATTTAACTTGCAAACCTTGTTTGCATGTTTTGGCACGACAAAACCGTCAGGCTGTTGCATATAAACATCCTCCAAAAGGTTTCCATTAAGGAAAGCGGTATTGACATCCATCTGCCATATTTCATAATATATGCAGCAATAGCAAGCATTATCCTAATGGATTTAATCATAGCAACAGGTGAAAAAGTTTCGTCGTAATCGACACCATGTCGTTGACGATACCCTTTCGCTACAAGCCTAGCTTTGTACATTTGTATGTTGCCATCCATGTCCGTCTTCTTCTTGAAGACCCATTTACAACCAATCGGCTTAACGCCCTCTGGTGCATCAACCAGTGTCCAAACTTGGTTGGTATACATGGAATCCATTTCGAACTTCATGGCATCTTGCCATAAAGCAGAGTCGATACCATGTATCTCTTCCTCATACGTAGTTGGTTCATCTTCCTCAATGAGATTAATATCTACATGAGGTGAGATCAGAAACCCATACCTCTCAGGTTGTTTTCTGACTCTCTCCGACCTACGCGGTTCTTGTGTATTAAAAGATTGTACTACAGTCTCATCCCTGATGAACTGTCCGTGTTCCGTGAGGGAGTCGGTGCCAGAAACAGTATCACTTCATTTTTCATCGAGTTCTACTTTCCTCCCACTTACCACTACATTTAGGAATTTCTTCTCCAGGAAAACCACATGGAGAGTGACAAATACCTTGTTCTCTTTTGGGTTATAGAAGTAATATCCTTTAGTTTCCTTAGGATAACCTAAAAATAGACACTTATTCGATATGGGTTCTAGTTTGGTACCATCCAAACGTTTAACATATGCCCAGCATCCACAAATCTTCAGGAATGAGAAACCCGGTTTCTTTCCTGTCCATATTTCATATGGAGTCTGTCCAACAGACTTTGACGGACCTTGTTCAAAATAAGTATTTCACTGTTCAATGTGTATCCCCAGAAGGAAATTGGTAGCTTAGTGCAACTCATCATTTACCTTACCATGTCTAACAAAGTTCGGTTTCTCCGTTCGGACACACAGTTCAATTAAGGTGTTTCGGGAGGAGTCCACTGTGAAAGAATACCATATTCTTTCAGGTAATCGAGAAACTCATTACTTAAGTATTCTCCACCACGGTATGACCGCAGTGTTTTAATACTTTTGCCGGTCTGTTTTTCTACTTCATGTCGAAACTCTTTGAATTTCTCAAAAGTTTTCGACTTGTGTCTCATAAGATACACATAACCATAACGTGATGCATCATCCGTAAAGGTTACGAAGTATTCATATCCACCTCTAGCCTGGCTAGAAATGGGCCCGCATACGTCACTATGAACGAGGGCTAACAGTTTGGTGGCACGTACACATTTATCGCTAAAAGGCGTTTTAGGCATTTTACCTAATAAACATGATTCGCATACGTCATATGAATTAGGATCAAATTCGTCCAAGTATCCACTCTTCAAAAGTGTGGATATACGAGTCTTGTTAATGTGTCCCAGACGACAATGCCACAGATAAGTTTCATCTATTTTACTCAATTTGAGCCTTTTGTTTGTCATATTATATGTTTGAGATTCATTTATATTCAAAATATAAAGACCATTATTAGCATCAACTGTACATATCTCGAAATCATCTTTATAAACAAAACACCCAGTATTTCTAAATACAAAGGTATACCCGCATTGGGTCAAACAAGATACAGAGATAATGTTTCTAGTCAAACTAGGTGCATAATAACAGTCTGATAATAAAAGTACATGCCCCGAGGGCAGTTCCAAAACATAGGTCCCTACAGCCAAAACAGCGACTCTCGTCCCGTTTCCAACTCGTATGTCAATCTCGCCTGAAGCCAGTCTCCTGCTAATCTGCAGATCCTGCACATCAGTATATATATGAGTACCACATCCAAAATCAAAAATCTAATTTTTAAAACTAGAAGTAGACATGTTTATTTCAATAACAAACATACCTGAAGCCAGAGCCTTGCCCGCCTTCACTTCCTTCATGTGCGTCTTGTACTCACGGCAGTCACGCTTCCAGTGACCCCGTTTGCCACAATGTAGGCAGAAATATTGGGATATGTCATTTGTCTTCCCAGAAGACTTTGACGATTTAGCCTTGCCCTTTTTTTTATTCTTCTTCTTCATACCTCCAGAAGCCTTCAACCAAGCCTTGTCCTTCTGAGATGTCGAAGTAAGATGCGTCTTGTGCTTCTTGACCTTCAGAAGCTCTGGCTCTGCCTCTTTCAGCATCGCCATCAACTCTCCAAGAGTCTTTTTTTGGTTCATCATATTGTAGTTCATGATGAACCCGCCCCAGCAGTCGGGCAGAGACTGTAAGATCAAATCTATGGAAGTCTCAGCCTCGAAGGTTATTCCCAACTGACCTAGTTGTTCGATGTCAGCAATCATCTATGACACATAGTGCTCGACAGATGTACCCTCTGACATACATGAGCGAAAGAGATTCTTTTACAATTCATACTTCTGAGATCTAAGATTAGATCTATGAAGGTCCTTCAATTTCAACATCATGTTGTAGGGATCCAATCCATTGCTTTGATGATGAAATTGAGGGGTCATTGCGGCAAGCATGACAGATTGAGCAGTTGAGTTGTCATCACTAGGAGTTTTCCAAAGCTAATGATCAACTACCCGCTCATGTCCGGGCTCAGGCCCGAGAGGTCTGTCTATAACATAAAGTAACTTCTCAGCTCCCAGGACAATCCTGAGATTCATCTCCCAATCTGGAAAATTCGCGCTGTTAAAGACATTATCGCCCATGACGATGTCTCTAACACTAATCTTTCCAGTCATCTTGATTGCAATAGTCCAACTATCCAATCAACGATATCGGGTACAATCAAATGTAATGATTACTATAGTCCGACTATATAATCAACTACAAATGAAGTTATAAGAGTACAGTCCAATTGTTCAATAAAAAAAATAAAATATTAGTCCAACTAATATAAATATATAATGACGAAAATAATTTAAAAATGCGTATTTGGCAAGTATTAAATGAAATTGCAAATCTAATACTGGCCTCCCACTATTTTTCGGCCAGCCTCTAACCCTCTGTTAAGTACTTGGGAAACCTAGTTTCCTAGTAGGCTAGGATCCCGTTAAATAACACACAACCTTGACTTTGGCCAACAAGCTGTATGAAACTTAACTAGGTAGATCTCTAAGATCAATTGGATCTCATCCAATTCCTATATCCGGTAGGTGAACCTGAAAGTCCAATATATATATATATCTAATATATATTTCCTAACCTTTTCCTCTGAATCAACTAAGTCTTGGCTTTGGCTCAACAAGCTTAATGATTCCAGTTAAGCTCGACCCATTGACAGTGGGAAAGCTTCGTAATCCACGTCGATGAACAAGAAGTGACCTTGACTTTGGCCAACAAGTCACAACTGCCCAAGACATGCGATATATAACAAAGCCTTCGTGGTTCAAACACATCCGCGATGGACAATGATCTTGACTTTGGCCAACAAATCAAAGCCAATCTTGGATCTTGAGAAAGAACCACTCAATGGAAGGAAAATGCTTAATATTAAAGTGAGTATTTTTTTCGTAAATTGGCATCCAATTTTTTATCTTTGATTAGGTCTTATCATACACCCTTAAACATGCATTCTAAAAGCATAATAAGGCGCGAATAAATTAATAATGATATGTGGATGGATATATAACACAATTTGTTCCTAGAACAAATCTCTCCATTTCCTCTCTCCCGCTGGCACTTTACATACTTCTACCCAATTACATAATACATTAAAGAAACCTCATTTACATTGAGGGGAATTGGTGAGAAGAGAAATACAAGAGTAAAGAGATGATAGGCTGGACACGCAGGTCCAATTTAATAAATTTCAAATTTATTACAACAATTTCCAAAATTACCCCACCCGACTAATATCCATCTGATATACATTATTCATACAAATATATCCAAGTATTAACGTAAAGCATATTGTTCAATCAATCTAATCCAATTAATTAATCTTCAATTAATGATCATCCAATGTTCATTCAACGATTTGATTTGCGCGAGTCCAACTCATTTAAGAATAAATACTCAAAGTACATATTCTTGAATTATATTGAACTACAATTTTAAATCCAATTTAAATTGTATCCAATACTAATTCATATTTAATTTCAAATTAAATAATTACACTTTTAATAGTGTCTTTTAGACTTGGATTCCAAATCTAATCTAAATGGGTCTCAAAGGCCCAATTAGCATCCAATGCCTATTTAATTAAAGTCCAATGGGCTTTCAATTAATTCTTTAGGCGTGGGCTTTGGCCATTATGGATCAAATCCAATAACCAAGGCTCAATTAGGAATCACCCTATGCCAAAAATCAATTTAGGCCTATTATGCCCAATTAAATTATTAAAGGCCCAAAAGTCATATTTGGACTTTATGGAAATGGTTTTAGGCCCAATTGGATCCAACCCAATTGTCCAAAACCAAACTTGGCCCAACCAAGCCCATTAGCCCAAATATAACAAATTAGCCCAATCTATTTTAAAGACTAATTTATATTAACATAATATTCCAAATATCACATTAATTTCAATTAAAGTGTAATTAACACAATTAATCTATTAATCTAATATTTCTAAAATATTAATTAATCAAATTAATCATGCTTAATTATCCAATTCATGTCTAACACAAATTAAAGCAAAATCAATCCATTCCAACATGCTATAGCTCACGGCAATGGGCATAAATAATAGCCAATTTTGATTTCAATCTAATTAAATCAACAATCAATATTCATTTCATGCCTTAAACTCATCCAATAGTCTAAATCAAAAATTACCATGAGTGTTCCAAGGGTTCATGTATTCGGCCATGTGAAGGAATTTTGGGAAAAATTAATCTAATCAATTTTCTCAAATCCTATGATGTACAAATCCAATTCATCATCATCAAAACACAACCAAATAACCAATTTGGAAAAATACATACTCCAAGCACAAAATCCCCAAATAAAGTCCATAAACCCTAAACTCAAATCATGCTTAGATATGGCTCATGATACCATTGATAGTGTCTTAGACATGCCCAATGTCTCTAAATCATGATTTGTGTGTGAATAGAATAAGTAAGTTTGCGGAAAGAACTTATATTGATTGTTTGAAGTTCAAAACTTTCTTTGATGTATGGAAGCTCCAAGCTTTATGTTGAGTGTTTCCAACGTAAGGGTGAGTTTCCCTATCACCTTGATTTACTCTAAATGTGCTAGCAAGCTTGAAAATTTTGCAACAAAATTTTCAATGAGAGAATAAGGCTCTCGGCCAAGGAGGAGGGAGAAGAGAGATTTTGTGTTTTCAACTTGTTACCAAAGTTGATGTGTGTTGGTTTTCCAAAAACCAAAAGTAAGTATATCAAAACTTGTTCAACACACTTTAGTTGTGTGAAAGATGGCATTAAATGAGCTCAACCACTTCCATCAACTTTTCACAAGTTGATGTAAATCAAGTGGGTCCCACCACTTTGAAATTCAAAATTTGGTTGGCTTCTCCAACACACACTAAGCTTTGGGTCCGGATTCGTTTAATCCGACTAAACGAATTTTCCGTCGCTAAATAATTAAATCCAATTTAATTAAATAATTATGCCTCGCAAAATTTTTACGATAGTCGCTTACGAATTAATTCCAAATTAATTCGTTCGCTTGAATTAAAATCTAATTTTAATTCCGTATTGAAATCCAATTTCAATTAATATATCCGATATATTATTTTAGCCCAAATAAATAAATTAAATAGTAAAATCCAATTTAACTATTAAATTTATCTTACCGATTAATTCCAAATTAATCGCGTTCTCTCTTCTATACGAATTTAATCCCAGATAAATTCTTATCGTAATTAATCCCAAATTAATTTTCTCTCTCATAATTAATCCCAGATTAATTCTGTTGGAGTCAAATGTCATCGGTGAATCTTTGGGAAGTGACCCAAGAGATCCCTAGATATGTTGGCAGTAAATATGGTCATCGGACTGTCCGAATACGTGCGTACCCCGTACCACGTTCCTACCGATTTACAAGACATGGTTGCCTTCTAGCAAAATATCGTGCCTACCCAATTCTCCAGAAATATTAAACGAAGAATATATAATATGTCTCAGGCATAGTATATTATGTATTGCTTATTACGATCCAGTATCGGATGTCACATGCTAGGCCTGGGGCTGGAATTGTGTCTGTCTCGTACGAATCATAATCGGATCACTAGCAACTAGTCTCTGTAATCGGATAATCATGACCTAGTCATACTATCCCGATAGCTGCAATATTTAAGAGTACTAGTTATGTATCCATGTGTGATCATCATCTCTATATGACTAAAGTGATACTTCCATCTTGACATCACACCCAATACACTAAAATTCTCAATAAACCTAAAAGAGGCATACACAGAACCTGTTAAAGCTCCGGACAACCAAAACCAAAGTGTACTGATTGTCGCAAGTATTAGCGATATAAGTCTCAGGTTAAGACATTTACACCTACCCTAATTCGGATTTCCATAGACACATAGTCATACTACCAATGGGATTTCGAGGGGTCTATCCAGAGCGAAGCTGTTCCCAGTCCAACGGCAAACAGAACCTCTTATCACACTTGCATAAGTATCCAATACTTAAATATATGAGAACTATGCCGTTAAGCTTCCATAACGCGCACAAGTGTAATACTAGTCTATTCCGTATTATCGATGTCCAGTCTCGATAATACTACGACTAGAGATATTTAATGATTAAACTGTTCGTGGATTAATATTGTTTCATATCTTATTAATCCGGAACTAATCATAAGGACTTTTATCATTTATATATCCAAGTAATCTAATTACAAAATGATAAAATATCAATTTCCTTTGTCACATAGTTAATTTGTATAAAAACACAATGTCTTTTACAAATAGTGATGCTATGGGTCATAATTGTCCAACAATTATGTTATTGAATAATATCATGACTAAACGAATATTCGTATTCGATTCATTTAATAAATGAATCGAATATAAATCTTGATATTAGGATTCGTTTAATAAATGAATCAAATATGAATCTATCACATTTTGATTCGATTCGTTTAGGATTTGGTACAAATTTGATTTGTTGATTCGTTTTGCTACGCCTAATCTTGTTGGTTTTTTTGGAGCTCGGTTTGATTTGTTTCTTGACAAGAAGAATTAGGGAAAATAAAGGGATGTTTCAAAGGTGTTGTGTGGCTGTTTTAGTGAAAAATCAGACATGAAACACTATTATTATTCAAGCAAAAGAGGGGTTGTTTTGGGTGAGCTCTACATGCGTTTTGGGTGTAAAACGGATTAGATATGAGATACTGTTCGGGGGCTATTCTGGGGCTGAAATATTGTTAAAAAGAAAGTAAAATATCAAAACATGGACTAGTCATATTCGGCCATAAAAGGGATAGGGCAAAAAAAATTATAGGTCGATCTCGGTGTTTAAGGCGTTTCCCCTGCGCTAGGAAATCGGTTCCTACAACGGCTGCCGTCTGCATTGAGACACATCATTCACTTGTGTATAAAGTATCGGGCACATCACGCCTGGTGATAGAACCTTGCTGGCAATTTATTCTTAATGTATGAGGACATGTGATCATCGAGATGGAATCTGCTGGCTCAGGTACTTGAGCTTGAGATCCTATGCGAAAATATCATACACGGGGATTAATTCTTTGGGCGGAGCACACGGCTTCTAAAAATGTGATTTTCATATACGTGAATCTCGTGTATAATTGATTTCCTTATCCTATGATTGAGTTAGGGGCTTGTCGACTTCATGGCCCGCACTCGATCGGGAGTCGATAACAGATAGACTTTACTACACTTAAATACATCTATATGGGTTTATCCGATATTTTATTCTCATAATCATTGGGAAATTTGGTTGCAATGTGTTGTGCCGAAGTGATACGAATGTGTTCGTATCGACTCATGTCTAGTTCACATAGAACTTAGGGGGTCACACACATTAGCCAAATGATTGATAAATTAATTAAATTGCTTCGATATATGATCATAAGGCAATTTATGTGCTTTATCCGTAAAATGCAAAATATTTCCCGGTGTTGACGCCCTAGCACTCGCTTATTCAAAAAATATTACGATGATTTTAGAAATACCGTAAAAGAGATTTACGGACAGTTGAAAGACTGATAAAGTTATTTATGAGATAATAAGATATTGTAATTATAATATTTGATATTATAATATAATTTCTAGATATTAATTAACTTTACACATGTCAAATTTTGATTTGAACAAGTGTCAAGTTCTTAAGCTTAGAATGGCATCATGTGGTTTTGCCAAGTGTCAAGCTTACATTAAATACAATATATTTGATTTCGTATTTAAATTAAATATTTATTTATAAATAAATTTGAATATCTAGATATTAATTTTTCTTTTTTTATAGTAAATTTTGATTTGGCCATTTGTTAAAGTATTAAGTTGACACATGGCACTATGATTTGTTGACAATTGTTAAGATCTTATTAAATCCACCAAATTAGATATTTGATTAATGGTGTGGATTAATTTGAAATAATTTAATTATATTATTTGTTTAATAAAATTAAATATAAGATATTTGATTTTATTAAGTAATTAATATTAAGTAAATATAAAATATTCTTATTTTCTTTAAGTTGGCCAATTGGCAAGTGACATATGGCAAGTAACTAATTATTTGCTATAACAAGTCACTTGTAGGTTAAAACAAAGGTAAATTAACCTTGTAACTTGCTATTGTAGGTTAAAGACACTTAATGACTTAGGTTAAAGGTCATTGGGTACATAATGCACAATGAAACAAAAATCTCACTAATGCACAGAAGGGAAATTTCAGACAAACTTGGTTGGGGGGGATTGTTTTCTCTCAATTTCCTCAGTGTAGAGATTGAACTTTGAATATGAAAATGAAAAGGAACTTGATTCCTTTATGTTTGATCTTCATAGTTTAAGCTTAGTTGCTTCATTTTCACAGACAAAATTGATTAAGTTAAAGTGTTATGAAACTTATTTTCATAAGCTTTGATTAATCTCTCAAATAATAAACCGGAAGTTTCATCAACCGATTCAGTGTATAGATACGCTTGGAGGCAACCATAGTCGATTTGCTTACTGGATTTAACTCATAAGAGGTATACTTGTTATACTCTTCTTTATATACAGATATACGTTTTTATTGTTAAAATGAACTTTTTTAAGAACCTGTAGAAATTGGTTAAGTTCCCTTGTTGGCTTTTCCGCACTGTTCGCCATAGCTATGGGCAAGGAAACCGTTTCTCACCTTCAAATGGTATCATGTATATTTATTTATTTATGTTCATTAAATAATTTTTTAGAGTTGTTGATAATTTGGTTGGTGGAATAATTGTTATTCTATGTTTAAAATGCTCTAATAATATTATATGATAATATTGTTAAAAATATTTAATAAATATGATTTATGGTATTTTATGCATGAATATGTCCATACATGATTCCCATGGGGCGCAGTCCAGCGATTTGAGCTTTGGGACATTGTCTTCAAGGTTCTAGGTTCAAGCCTTGGGTATCAACCTTGTAAGAGCCTGGGACGACACTGGTTTATCCATACATTTATATGGATGACATGAAATTCCCCGGTATTCCAAAAAAATGTCCATACATGATCACTTGGTTGATAATAAAAATTATTAGATGTATTGACATATTAGTTAAGAGTTAAGAATGCAAGAGCATGAAAAATAATACATTTTGATATGTAAAAATATATAAATTCATTAAAATATGTTCTTATGTTATTTTTATCCATAAACATGTTTATTAATATTTTAATGTTGATTTAAAAATATTGGACTTGTTTTAGGATGTGTTTTATGTGTTAAAGTAAGTGTTATATCGTCAGTGGCAAAATCAGTAATTTCCAAGCAACTCTTGGCAAAATGGCTTTTTGGGGCTACTGTTGGCGCGTGCGCGCGCCAGTGAAGCGTGCTGCCCCCGTATGCTTGCAGTGCATGCGCGCTTGGTGGGCTGGTCTTCGTTGTCGTTTTGTCGCATCCCGCAAGTTAAGCCTTCGCACTACACGCGCCGACCCAATTTTTTAAATTTGGGTCTAACCTTATCGATTTTTCGCGCTGATTTTTAAAATGAAAAAACGCCAACCATTCGGTCTGGATTAGGGGTATTTTCATAATTTCTCAAAAAGAGACCAAGTTGTAAATTTTTTAAAATTGTAAATTTTTTAAAATTGTAAATTTAACAACGCTCATCAATTAAATAATTTGATTAATTTTAAGTTTTTGAAAAATGAATTTATCAAAATGAATTTTTTCTGGTTTGGACCTCTTCCGATCGGACTTAAATACATTGCTCATGTTAAGTAAATTAAAAATTAGATTCTAAAGTAATTTGATTAATCTAGAATTTTAAAAATTCTAGTGAAGTAATTAAATGAATATAAATCAACAAGAATTGATTTCAAATCAATTAAAATTGCCTCATTGATAAATTAAATTAGTTAATTTATTAAAATTGATATTGATCAAAATAGTAATGGTTATTTAAAAGGATATCATTAAATTGATATAAGAATTTAAATCTCATCACTAATAAATCTACATTGTAAATGTATAATTTAATGAGACCAAAATATTCGATCTTCCAATATTTATATTAGGCTTCAACCTTCCAATGCAGTCAATTGATCATTAATATTTCTATACGGGCAACCCAACAACTATTAGGTGAAGAACCTTTATAGGGTATCGTGGTCTAGTTGACCCATTTCTGTACATGGATACTTTTGGCTTCCAACAACTATTAGGTGAGGGGTTAGATTGTATTCATGTATTAGAAAAATAATTTGGGTCAAGCCTAAATAGATCAAACCACCAACAACTGTTAGATGGGGAGTCTAAATCTATAGGTTGATTTCTCAAGCCTTATAATTAGTTACAAATAAGAAATGTGTTTCTGAATTGTTGGGCTTATGGGCCAATAATTGTTAGGTGAGGTTTCATAAGTTTAATAAGAAATTGATCACCCACGAAATATGTAATAAGATTACATATTGTCTTATCCCGGGAGTATAGGATTTGAATAAAGTGGTGGGAGCACTATTCAGTTTAAAGACTAAAATTGAATAGTGAGATATTTACAATGATACATATTGATGTATTTCTTTTCTTGAAAAATACACAAACAATAGTAACTAATAAGTGATACACCAACTGTAAAATAAATCTTTAACCCACTTTAAATAAATAATTGACACCCATAATCCAGTGAATCTATATTGTAGGTATAGTATGAATAGTCTGATGTTTTTCACTCACTACTCATTTACATGAGAAAAGTTAAACATTCAAATTATTTCAGGACATTCTGATGTTTTTCACTCATTATTTATTTATATGAGAAAAGCTAAGTATTTAGATTATCTCCGAATAGTCCTGAACTATCAAATTGTTGGCTAAATCCTTGATGGGTCTGTTATAGGAGCAAGATGGGATTTACCGTTATGCCTATGACGTCGGCGAACACTACATTGTTGGTTTCACAGCCCGTAGAGAGAACATATAACCTCGTGGGGACTAACTGGAGAATAAGGGAGTCGCCACTTAGTATGAAACACTGAGAATGATTTAATGCTGCATTACACCCCTCTTATAGTCCGACCTTAAACCCTTTTGGGTTTGGAATGGTCCCTTACTTATGCCAGTATAATATTTATGCTTAAAAGAGCTATCATCATGTCATATAATGCAAGATCATACACAAACGATAATTTTAAAGGCATACGAATTGTGCAATCATGGAAAAAAATAAGGCAACAAGGAAAGTAAATATCCATAAGTTACAAATGTCTAGAAATTATTAAAGCAATAATAGAATATGAAACAAAAGGATCTGAATGCTTATCCTTCCTAAGAAGTGTAATACCCCTCCAGAGGCAGGATGCTACCGGCATGAGACAGGATTGACCCATCTCCATAAGCCTCTGAATTTACCAAAAATTCGGCATGGAGTAATGCTAAAAACTGGACAACCTAGATCGCAGTCCAGCATCAAAGAATACATCAAACAAATAAAAGGACCTCAGGTCCATACAAATCTCATTAATCTCATATCCTAGGGGCTCCACCCACACCATCTATCAACACTCAATGGCTCTGGCCCACCATAACATAAACAATCAAAACATTTACTAATATATATATATATATATATATATATATATATATATATATATATATATATATATATACACAGACAGCGTGTTCAGCACGATAATAAAATATTAATCTCAAATCTTCTACTTTCTAAAGCTTATCCCAGGACAGTTGCGAGGGTGACTGCCGCTTGGGTTATTCGCGCCTCAAGCATGCCTTCCAAAGTTGAAAACTAGAAAACTGGTTTGGTGTGAGTTATAAAAACTCAGTAAGTAACCATGCTAGTATAATAACAAACAAGTCAAGTATAAACTTCAAACAATCAAACATATCAGTAATTTATCGGAATTACTAAATTGTTACAGGTTCAAATTTTTATTATCTTGTTATTATCCTTTATACTTAACCCATGTCAAGCTTTCATATTCACATATCTACATATGCGTTAATCTAATAGCTAACATCCAAAGCATACAAAGCAAAGCATGAATACCATAGAGTACATCATTTAATATCAAATACATTTCAATCACACGAAACATGTAAGTCATATATATATACTTTTATCACAATTATCCATATTTGAAATATCATCAAGCAACCAACCACGAAGCACACACAACAACCGACACATCAAAGATCACATCATTCAACAACACATACATGCGACTGGCTTATACACACAATGCTCGTACGAGACTCATTACCTATTTTAGAATAGGTATGAGATGAATTCCATCTAAACGGATTCCTAACCAGCTCGACTACCACACCACGAAATCATCACCCAATTAAACATACACACGTGCACACATATCACGTGACACAAACTCATCACACGACCTCTCATACACAAGCACATACATGCCGAACATTGCTTATTATCTGAATCGTCGTATACATATGCACTTACATCAAATATATGAATATAACATCAAATTCTGATACCATAGCCTTTAACAATCTTCATATATTTAACTTATCAATCAAATATACTTTATTTCCAAAATTCTTATCAGAAGCATTCATTCATAAACATATCCCATCGCAAACGTACTAGAGCTTAGCTTATACCAAATTACAAACCATGATTTATTCCATTTACCGATTCTGTATACCCGACCTATACATGTCTTAACATTATATATACACATGCGAATACACGTTTATATACTCATACATTTACATATTCACTTACATACACGTAATCATACTTTTACAGGTTCGTACCCTTACGTACATCCATATATACACTTAGATATTAGGCCTACCAAACATTTCACTTCATCTCATAGCAATAACATAAACATCCATACATGTGGGGATCGATTAGCTTATCTATACATAACCTTGAACTTTGTTCTCAAGACCATCTCTTAACTATCTTCTTCTTATCCTAAACATGTCAGTTATTTCTATACATATACATATAAATATATATGTATAATCAAAACACGAATTCACAGACTTAAGTTCTCATTGGATGAGATACTTACCTGGCTTCGCGAGCACTCCAGGTCTTAGTCACATCTGTTAAAACAAATGGCGAAAAGCTGTCAGAATCGTGATTTACGGTATTCTCCTATTAACTACGATAAAATCACGGATCTTTCCGGAACAACCAAATTAAGTCATTTTTCATTTTTTTCAGTTCCAATTGTCTTAAAACACAATTACAAAAAATTTCAAGCCACTAGTTCACCTAAATTCTCGGTTTAAGTATTTTTGGAAAATCTTCCGAAAAACATTTCCGCAAACGCTACGGAAGGGTCTCGAACCCTCCGAACCTACCCGGATTTATCTAAATATGTTCGTAATATCATATATAACTCATCACTATTGTTAAAATAAAAACACATCATTCTACACAATAACCACTTTCGTCGAAAACTTACATATTTTATCGGATCGATCAAACTCGTTTTGTTTTCACTCTGATTCTACCAAATGCTCATATTCAATATACTAACACTCAAACAATTCAATTTATATCAATACTCTACTCTACGAATCTACTGGATACATCCGAACATTTAATTATAAACTTGAAATTTACAGATTTTTACTGGGAGGTCTTACCGAGATTTTGAGTCCATACACTGACTCCAAAAGATCCCACGAACGCGTTGGAATCGATGGAATTCCGATCAGAGCTACTGTTCACCATGTGTCACTATTCATCTAAATCTTCTTCTCTCGGTTCGTGTTCAACCGTGCACGAATCAGAAAATTCGTCCCCGCCAACTTGTAGTACCCTCTGAGAGCTTCGATTTGGCAGGTGGCTCGGGCCGTGAAACGAAGCGATGAGCCGAGATCGGGAAAATTTGAATCGCACATTCTCTCACTTTTCTCGCCGGTGCCGACGATCTGGGGGTCGCCGCTAGCCACCACAAGGTGGAGTGGTGGTCGGCGCACACCCTGGCTGGTCGAGCCGGTCGGCGGTGGCCGGCAGGCCGCCAACGCGACCATGGGAGCTCCAAATCATGCTTGGGGACGGGGGTCATATGGGTGATTTGGTGAAGTCTGCCATTTTTGTAATAAGAAAAAACTATGGGGTATTTATAAGAAAGTTTATGAAATTTATGTTCAGACCCCCGAAAATTATATTCACGCCCATATCATGGAATTTCCTAGAAATTTCATATTTTTGAAGCTCTTCTGATACAAATATCAAAAAATGTTCAACATGAAAGTTGTTCGTCTCGGAAAAAAGAGTCTGGTGGTTCAAGAATTAGCTGAATCGAAGTTCTTTTGAAAGTTTTATAGCCGAAATAAGAATCTTTTACGCGTAGAATGATAAAATCAGAATTCGCGTAACTGGTTCTCGAAACCACGCGTTTTCCAACGCGACCAAGCTTCACTTTCAAATATTCCAAACTATTTCGCAATACATAAACTCTGATTTTTTATTACCATTCCGTTCCAAATCCTTATCTTTAATTCGGAAATATTCCAACAGTGTTCCGAAAAACTCGGGATATTACAAGAAACCAGGCCATATAATTTTTTCTTAGGTATTTGATGCCCATATATTTTTATCAACGTCCGGCCGGATCTGATGTAAGTTCGGGCGGTGATACTACATGGAATAAGAAACGCAAAAGCATTCATATACAAATATAGATGTAATAAACCCACATTCTAAATGTAATAACAATGGAATGGCCATCCCCAGCGGTATGTGGTATTGTATCCCGAGTCCATCTATTCAAAATTGGCTATAGAACTTACGTACGGGTTTCCATCCTATATACCACTTGATCACCAGGCCAGACATACATGTATGGCCGAACATATTTCATGTCTGGCCGGACATAGTTCATAGTTCACACATTAAACATAACACATCATGCATATTATTTTATTTAAATAGTAAACTAAATACATGCAACAATAAACTAAACACATGCATATTAAAGTAACCGAATAAAACTACTAAATATGCATAACAAAAAACAATAAATATGATTAACATATAAAATAGTTAGGCATGCAATAAAATATAGAAACAGTAAGTCGGTCGGATATATGTATATTTGGTAGGGCGTATGTGAATGTCCGGCCATATTAGTGCATGTCCGGTAGGAGATACTGTGTCACAAGAATATAATCTCAAGTGTGAAGGAATGTTAAAATAGTGCCATCAAGTCGTACCTCTTCAATGTAGTTGTGACTTAAAAGATCCTTCTGATTTTTGGTTCTTTACTGGATTCGCACTAAAACGTGTGGAACAACAATAATTGGTTTACTATTTTACTGTTTTGGCTCTTTAGCAAGGTCTACTCCAGCTAATTCCCCCAACCTCAAAATGACCCTCTTTTATAATTAAACCGAGGAGGTCTGAGGATGCAAAGGGGAGCATGATCACTTTTCTCCTCCAATATGTTCCCGAGTGATTAGCAATATGTCTACAATTATATGTAGAATCATGTCCGACTGGATATAGGGTTTGAGATATATATCCGGTCGGACGTAATCAAACCTGTAATTCCAGCTGTTTTAATTTTGCACGTGGGTTGACCAATTAACACATTTATGGTGGCCATAATCAGATCTCGTAACTTTAGTAACTGATAATTTGCTCGTTCAATGACAGTTGTGTCATGTCCGGTCATATTTAGGATTTTCAAGACATACCAGGCCGAATTTTCTGTCTAGGGAGAAGGTAAAGCCGGACATAAGTGACATCCGACCGGCTTTTGGCTGCGTTTCCTGGAGTTCCTTTTCTTCATGGCATTCATCCTTTCAATTATCCAATTTTCAGAAGGTGTACCCGTAAGAGACTCATCATCGGGTTATGCATAAAAAATACAGTGTCTACACATGTACCCATAGTCATTTCTAAACATATTTTCCTTAAATTTTTGAAATAGTTCCTTACCAATTTTATTTAGACAAAAACAGGAACACACTTTCTCTAGATTGTTAGAGGATATTGTATCATTTTATAATAGAACTTAAAATGAAAAGATAATGAGATAGTTCTTGCCACACCATCTTCTAGTAAGACATCAAAGACAAGAATTCCTCCGGGTTTTGACCTAAATGAGGTAACTCTTAAAGAAATTAAAATGACAAAAGACAAAAGCCAAAACAAGGTATCGATAATCATGCAAATGATGAATGTCATTTTTGCAAGAAGCTCGATCACTGTAGGAGGAATTATCCTCTATACCTTGAGAGCTTGAGATCAAAGAAAATATAATGTACATTTTCATGTCATGTTATAAAATTGAATTAAATATTATTTTAGATTCTAATTCCTGAATTGTAGATTCATAAGCCACTTCACATATTAGTATGTTGTTACTAAACCTTCATATTAATTAGTTACTTGATGATGGTTTTATAACTAAAGAAGATGCATAATGTACCACGAGTGGTTGTTACAAATTCAAGGACTATAAAGACTTGTTCAGCCTTCGAGTAATAGTTGTATTGTATAAAGTATTGTATATTGATACAGCCGATAGAAATATTTTGGAAAGGAGAAATTATACTTTACTTGATATGGTATGATTTAAAACTAGCTTCGCGAACTTACCCATATATCTTTTGAAGATAAAATCTCAATTCCACAATAAATATTTTGAACAGGACTCCATCCAAATAAGTTCCAAAAACTTCATATTAGAAATGGTATGGGAAACGTCCAAAGCTTCAAACAGTTGAAGTCTTGAAAATGTCCAGCTTTTATTAAAATTATTTAAACTGACAAACTCGATAAAAATCTGGAATGTCTGATATTGATCAAACGTCATATTGATGAGCCTATTGATATAGATGGACTTGTTCATACAAATTAACTTGTTTTATTTAATACTCAGCTTTCTGTAGACCAAACTCTTTGTAGTTCCTCTAGGATAAAACACCTTTCACATAAATACTTATTTTTGTCTAAACAATGATTTTGAAACATTCATGATAGAAGAAGTGATGTAGAAGGATAATCCTAGAACCTACGATATAGAAATATTAGATATCAATTCTGGAATATGGCTTGGAGCCATAAAATCCAAAATAGACTGATAAAGAGTTATCAAATGTTGATCAACTGGAGGGAATTGTTCCTATTGGCCTATTTGGATAATACTTGCTATAGCAGTTATTATGACTGTTAGATATGGCAGATGGATGTTGAGACATCCATCCTCAATGTTTCATTGATGAGACCATATATATAAAACAACTTGTATGACTTGTTTCAGATAGTCACACAGATAGTAAACTACACAGATCAATGTTTGGATTGAAACAAGCTTCCAAAAATTGGAACATATGATCTAATGATGCGGTCAAAATATTTGACTTCATCATGAATATTAATGAACCATGGGACTGCGAGAAGGAAATAAATAGTGTCATTCAATTCCTTATGTAGTATATATGTGATATATTTATTATAAAAATTAATGTGAGCATGTTAAATGAGACAAAATTGTGGCTGTCTAATGTGTTTTCCTAGAAATGTGTACATAGAAATAGTACTGAAGAGATTCAGTATGGATGGCTTTAAAGGAAAATATCTTTCCTTGTAGACACGGTGTTCATCTTTTTGACAGAGATGGGACCCTAGACTGAAGTCGATCATGCATATATGTGGTAGATTACTTATGCTACAACCATAAGAAATTTCAAGTAAATAATTCTATGAAAGAGATCTGATATAACCAATGTTGTAAAAGTTACGAGCATATATCAGACAAATCCTAGAGAGAGATATTTGATGATGGTCAAAAAGAATCCCGATGTACTTAAGAAGAACTAAGGATTTTTTTTGACTTATGAGAGAGGTAAATTGATGGTTACACTGATTCTGACTAAAAGTCAGATATGGATGATAGAATGTCTACATCCATATTTATTTTTCATTAGTAATGGAGGAACTATTAGTTGGAATAGTTCCACGTAGACTACTACAACTATCTCTATTACGTAAGTTGAATATATTGCTACTTCTAAAGCCATAAAATAGGCTTTCTAGCACTGTATGTTCGTAACTAAACACGGAATGGTTTCTTCTATTGTCATTTCTGTAAATTTGTATTGTGATAACAACGGAGCTATAGGAACCTAGGTTTTACCCCAGTCTAACGAATATTCTACTTAAGTATTACTTGATTGTTTAGTTTATAATGTATAAACGGCTAATCATGTTTCCAACTCTGTAGCAGAAATGTTGCAGACCCATTGACTTAGCCTATGACATAACAACGACTTCTTTTGAAGATAGGTATCCGATATCGACTTGATTGGCTAAAGTTCAAGTGGGAGTTTATTGGGGATATAACCTACAACCAATCGTGCCATACGGTTCAGGATATTATTCTTTTGTAAGTATAATCTCATTTTTAGTAATAAATTAGTTTATAATTACTATAATGGCAATCTTATAATATGTTGCATATGTTCAATTATTATCACATAAGTTATACAAAATACAATCCTGTGATCTATTATGTGTCAAGCTCTATCTCCAGTAGGTTGTAGATATTAGTACGTAGTTTTGATTTAAATACCTTTAAATATGTTCCTGATTGAAGTGATGTCTTCAAAGATGATCACATCGTACGACTAGCATGTTTTTTATGTTTCCATAGATCAGTACTTGATACTGATATTTGAGTGACGAGTCTTACGTCATAAGAGCATGAACATGGATAATGCGTTTGAGAAATATGTTATTGAACGTGACCAAATGAGATGAATCACATGGGCTATTTCCCGCAGTCAATGATTCATCGCACAGCCGTACTAGTGTACCACTAGTCTGTTGACCTGATACATCACGGCTGTCGTCTGTATTGAGACATATCGTTCACTTATGTATAAAAGATCGGGCTCATCATGTCTGGTGAAAGAAGCTTATTGGCAATGTGTTCTTAATGTATGAGGACATATGATCATTGAGATGGAATCTGCTGGCTCAGGTACTTGAACTTGAGATCATATGGGGAAATATCATACACGAGGATTAGGTTTTCGGCCGGAGCACATGGCTTTTGAAAATATAATTTTCATATACTTAAATCATGTATATGATTGATTTCTTTATCCTATGATTGAATTAGGGGGTTGACGACTTTATGGCCCGCATTCGATCGGGAGTCGACATTAGAGGGACTTTATTACACGTAAATACAACTATATGTGTTTATCTGATATTTTCTTCTTCGCATCCAGGGGTCATGACATCTTGTTAGAGGTCACTTATGATCATTGGGAACTTCGGTTTTAATATTTTATACCGAAGTGATATGAATCTGTTCGTATCGACTCATGTCCAGTTCACGGAGAACCCAAAAGGTCATACACATTAGCCGAATGATTGATGAATTAATTAAATTGCTTTGATATATGATCGTACGGTAATTTTTAGTGTTTTATTATTAAAGTACAAAATATTTCTCGGTGTTGATGCGCTAGCACCCTGTAGACATTGTATTTTTATGCATAGCCCGATGATGAGTCTCTTACGGGGACAATCTCTAAAAGCTTGGGGAATTTTAAGGATGAATGCCAAAAAATAAAGGAACTCATGGGAACATAGCCAAAATCCATCCAGACATCACCTACGTCCGGACGACCTTATCTCTAACCCTAAAATTCTACCAAATATAACCTACGAACCCTAAATCTGGACAGACGTAACACAACTGTCCTTGAACGTGCAAATTGTCACTTACTAAAGTTATAGGATCTGATTATGTCTGATCGGACATAAAATTCAAATCACACATTCGACCGAAAATATCTTAATTGGTCAACTCATAAGTAAAATTCAAACAACTGGTATCACAGGCTTGATTACGTCCGACCGGATATACATCCCAAACCCTACATCCGATCGGACAAATTCGACATGTAACTGTAGACAAATTGCCAATTACCGCGAGATCGATAGGAGGGAATGAATGGATTCTATTTCCCTTCTATTTTTACATCATACCTTAGCACTATAAAAGAATGCCTCCCCCTTCACAAAAAAGGACTGGCTCGGAATCCACCTTTAAAAAGCACATGCATACTGAAATTCTGAGAGGTGGGAAGCTACAGAAAGAAATCCTTGCAAAACCCTAAAACAGATAAAGATAAACAAAGCGAGAACATACATCCTAGTTTTTGGAGTTCTTCACGTCATGGCGTGAGATCAGCAAATACCCTGATGATCAGAGGTGTTTCCTAAGCCAAGCTACGTGAAAAGGTACGACCTGAGGACACCTTTTTAATATCTCTACGCTTTGGAGTTCTTGTGACAACACAGTATCTCCGACCGAACGTACATTACATCCGACCGGATATGCACACACATCCGGCCAGATATAGATATATCTAGCCGACTCACTATTTTTTGTAATTCATTACACACTTAGCAATTTTTATCATTCACTTATTACTATTATATTATGCATGTTTAGTTACTTTATTATGTTGCTTTAGATGATCATACACATATGTTTAGTTCACTGTTTAAAAATTATTAATATGCAAACTATACCTACTGTATGATTTGTGAAATAATTCTGATCGGATTTATCCTATATCCGGCCAGACGTGTTCTATTTTCGACTGTATGAATCTATGATTTATATGATGGAAACCCAGACATCAATTCCATAGATGATTCCGAATGGACGGTAATATGGTTCGCACTCTGGATACAATGCCATGTACCATTGGGGGATGACCATTTCATTATGAATGTATCAAAAATGCATGTTCAATGTATTTATATTTGTATACGTTATCATTGGCAAGTGTTTCTGCATTTGTGGTTTACGAAACGTATCTGGCCAGACTTCTACCAAGTCTGGCTGAACATTTGAATTGAATATTATGTCCAGCCAACCTTCAGACATGTCCGGCCAGGCCTCTCCAAGGCTAGGTCCACCTGATGTTTGCCCAGAACTATTTCATTACTATTTTATAAATTGTTATAATAACTTATGGACATTTATTTTATTTATCGTCTTTATGATTAATGTCTGCGCAAAGTATGCTTTATAAATTGATTCATGTGTGAAATTTTATTATAAGATATGAGGACACCTCATTTGAGTGTAAATATTATATTGGCATCAGTATGAGATCATTCTGAACCCAAACGATTTTAAGGTCAGAACTTGAGAGGGGCATAATACGGTCTTAAATCATTCCTGGTGTCTTATACTGGGTGGCGACTCTCTTATTTTCCTGTTAGTCCCCTACAAGACTATCCGAACTCTGTACGGGCTGCGAGCCCAACAGTGTAGTGGTCGTCGAGGTCATGGGCATAACGGTAAACCTCGCTTCGCTCCTACACTCCTGCTTATTCGGGAAATATTCTGATGATCTTAGAAATACCATAAATTTGATTTACATAAAGTTGAGAGACTGATAAAGTTGTTTATGAGATAATAAGATATTTTTAATTATAATATTTGATATTATAATATAATATCTAGATATTAATTAACTTGTCATATGTCATATTTTGATTTGAACAAGTGTCAAGTTCTTAAGCTTACATATGGCATCATATGATTTTACCAAGTGTCAAGCTTACATTAAATACAAGATATTTGACTTCATGTTTAAATTAAATATTTATTTATATGTAAATTAATTTGAATATCTAGATATTAATTTTACTTTATTATGGCAAACATCGATTTGGCCATTTGGTAAAGTATTAAGTTGACATTTGGCATCATGATTTATTGACAAGTATCAAGATCTTATTAGATCCACCAAATTAGATATTTGAATAATGGTGTGGATTTATTTTGAAATACTTAATTATATTATTTGTTTAATAAAATAAAATATAAGATATTTGATTTTATTATGTAATTAATATTAAGTAAATACAAAATATCTTATTTTCTTTAAGTTAACCAAATGGCAAGTGACACATGGCAACTAACTTATTACTTGATATAGTAAGTCACTTATAGGTTAAAAAAAGGGCAAAATAACATTGTAACTTGCTATTGAAAGATAAAGTCACTTGTTGACTTAGGTTAAAGGTTATTGGGCATATAGTACATAATGAAACAAAAATATCACTAATGCACATAAGGAAAATTTCGACCAAGCTTGGTTTGGAAGGGGATAATTATTTTCTCTCATTTTCCTAAGAGTAGAGATTGAACTTTGAACATGAAAATGAAAATGAACTTGATTCATTTATATTTGATCTTCAAAGTTTCAACTTAGTTGCTTCTTTTTCCCATAGGAAGTTGATTAAGTTAAAGTGTTATAAAACTTGTTTCATAAGGTTTGATTAATCTCTCAAATAATAAACCGAAAGTTTTGTCAATCGATTTAGTGTATGGATACGCTTGGAGGCCAACCAGAGACGGCTCACTTTCCGGATTTAGCTCACGAGTGGTATACTTGTCATACTCTTCTTTATAAGTAGCCTCTTTTCGCTAGTCTCGGCCCCAACTGTCTGATTGTGACTTGATTGGACATGGTGTTGATCAATGTCTATAACTGTTATGCCATCTTGTTCATGGTGGCTTCCAGTTGGTCTATTTGAGAACTATCACTGTTGGTCATTTCTGTGCTTGTTAGCTATTTTTTGACTAATCGTCCTTTCTCCCTCACCCAACGCTCCACTATAATGGCTCCAATCATAAAGGGTTAGCATGATGCATGTGATGCAGGGTTTGTTCATGCAGTATACATCTTTCCACCCTTATTTCTCCCACTCACACGGTTAGTCAACATATGCCATAGGTTTGGCTTAGTTTGCGGCACCAACATGGGGCTTGTTCTCTTTTATGCTAAAAGGGTAAACCTTGGCTACTTTGGTTCTTCTCCATCGTTAAGAGACAAAGGCTGCCCATTTATAAAATAAATAAGCCTCATATGGGGATCAAACCATTTTCTAAAAATGACGAATCGAAACCATGGTAATCATGGTCGTTTGGGTGGGCTTAAAATATTTAAGAACATCCAAATTGGCCAAAATAAGGCATAATATTTCTAAATGATAGCTAGTGTGAGAATTGGGGTATCAGACTCATGCTTTGGTACATTTGAACTTTAATTAAATATTCTAGGACCAACAAGATTTTCATACAAGGTGGCTCGTTGAAATTTCAAAGTATTTAACCCAATCATCATGGAACACAAATTTGTCACAGTTGAATCCAAAAAGTTTACACTCTATGGAAAAGAGATTAAATTACTTCAAATGTTGAGGGCCCAAACACATGCATTAGGGAGGCTTTTTCCTAGGGAAAACATATATTTGCTAATATGTAGGCTTATCAAGGGTTAAGTTTAGGCTCTCATTGGTGAATGGTTATCCATAACTAGGTCTCCCCCACTCAAGGTTTCGAACGACCAATCAACTCATTTTTTTATACTCAAGTGTACGTGCCAACTAGTGATGGGTATCATCACATAACGATCCACTGCCTTGAGTGAAAGCGATTTTATGATATGCGATGCCATCTGGTTTCAAGGGTATATAAAAAGAATGAAGGCATGATTCACCTCAGTCTTACCATGGATACTATAAGGCATTATTTCGGGGTCGATTATCTGTCCCCAGTGGAGTCACCATCTGTATGAGCGAAGTGGGGTTTACTGCTATGCTTATGACGACGGCGACCATGAAACTGTTGAGCTCGTAGCTCGTAGAAAGTACAGATTAGTCCACAGAGAACTAACCGAAGAATAAAGGACTTTCCACCCAGTATAAGACGTTTTAAATTATTTAAGGCCACACTACACCCATCATAAGGTCCGACCTTGAACCCGTTTGGGTTCGGAATGATCCCTTACTTATGTCATTATAATAAACAGGATCGTAAAAAGGATTCGCATATCTTATGATGCATAAATCACACAAAACATTTTTGTATTTCACACAACAAGCACACATTGATAAAGGTTATAATGGAAGTAGTAGTAATAATGCATAAAATAAATTTGGCTAGACATGTATTAAACCGGGCCGAATATATGTCTCATCTGTATGTCCGACCAGATCTTTGAGAAGGCTGGACGAACTTACTATATAAGCCAGTAGAATCACATACTCGGAATTACATCCAGATAATGGCCACAACAATAACACAAATCGGTTAGTTCAAGAATAAAACAATGATAAATTAGATAAATAGTTAACTATATAAAAAAGCATAAACAATATGATAATGATGAGAAACAAAAATATAATTACACACACCCATTTTCTTATGGTACGTGGATTTGTATCCCGAGTGCGAACTATATTACCGTCAATTCAAAATTGGCTATGGAACTTACATCCAATTTCCATCTTATACACCACGGAAAACAGACAGCCAGATATAGGCAGTTGCATTGCCAGACTTTCTATAGGACAAATGCTTGTCCGGCCGGAAATACATGATGTCTGGCCGGATACCAAAACAATAGATTTTAGATGCAGAGTTTAAGTTTTAGGGGCCCTCAGGTCATACCTCAAGCGTTACTCGACTCCGAGAACACTGCTGAAGGTCAAGTTCATTGTTTTGATCTCTTGTTGGAAAGAATCACAAGGTTGTTGTGTTTGAGAATCTGGTATTGAGTTTTCTGGGTTATTGGTTTTTTAATGAATGCTGCTCGTTCTTGACTCTCTATATTTCTTATCTATTTTTGTTGTTGGTAACGTTTTATTAACCTAAAAAAACTTCATATTTCTATAAAAGTGAAGAATGTATGTTCTTTTATTGGGCTAAAGTTATAGTTATTAGGGAAAATATCCCTTTGATAAGGAAAAACAACTATTAAGGAAAACAATTATTTGGGAAATTAATTAAGAATAAAGGTTATGTGTTTATGGAAACCAGTTAAAAAGGAAACCAATTAGGAGGTTGAACCTTTATGTTATTCTAGAAACTTGACACATATCCGGCCAGAAGTTAAGAACATCTAGCCAGACATTATGGTCTTCACCTGGCCGGACATAGATGATGTTCAGTCATAACTCCAAATTTTAGGATTTTATGGGTTTCTTTCCCTTCCAGCATTAAACCATACAAGTTCCTAAAACT